>JAVFBX010116149.1:0-15931 GCA_034783855.1 Mopalia kennerleyi
TCATTCATTCATTCATTCATTCATTCATTCATTCATTCATTCATTCATTCATTCATTCATTCATTCGTTTATTCATTCATTCATTCATTCAATCAATCATTCATTCATTCATGCATTCATTCATTCATTCATTCATTGGTGAACATTCTATATGGACATATGGACTTCTTAATTGTTTAAACAACATTATTTTTGTGCATATTTTAGTCAAATGAAGCAAATTGCTACACTGCGTCATCTATTTAAAGGCAACATGACCGTTTGTGGAAATTGGAGAACACCAATTAGAAGATCCATATAATTTACTGATATTTAATTTTGTATAGAGACAATCCAAATCCCCGTACACTGTAAAAAATATTCTTTAACAACTGAAAGTTATGGAAACAATTCCATAACGCCCATTATGTGGAATTTTCCTTAACTTTTGTGGAATTTTTCGTAACCTGTTAAGGATAATCCATAAATATATTTGGAATAATCCTTGCCCCCGAGACAAATTCCATGTCCGATTCCTTGAAATTTATGGAATATTCCGCTGGTGCTTTGTTCGGGGAATATTCCTTCACTTTTTCCTAAAGATGTAAAGGAATATGTTTTTCAGTGTACTGTGAATTTTTCAACACATGCTTTTAGAAATATATATATTCCGAATCGTATTTGTCTGCAGATATTGCAATACCGTTTTAAATGTTGAAATGAAATATACAATACATCAGTTCTGTAGGTATAATAACAGCCGAGGAGTATAGGCATTATCCCAAGTACGGTACACTGAAAAATGAAAGCAGAGACAGGTAAAATCTAGTCAAAACACCGCTGTTGTAAATAATGTAGTCAAGTTTTATGATCAAAGTTAACAGCCTTCTCATTCAATTTTTTTATCGTGTCTGCTATAGGATAAAGATCACTGTATTGCCTTTTTGAATAAGCAATAATAAAAAAATCGCAAATTTTGAGCTGAGGGGTGGGGGAGAGGTTAGAGTATGCTTTAAGCCAGTTTTCCACTAGGCGAATTTTATCGCGCTAAGCGAAATTTTTCGAAGTTCCGCATGCGCTGTTCAGTTTTCTGTCACGTGATCTAAAACCAGTAAGCGCGCTTGCGGTTCGCTTCAGCGAAAAAGTGATTTAATGTTGTCCTCGAAATTGGTAGCCAGTTGGCGAGAATCACTGTGCAGTACTAATTTGTTTTTGTGAGTGTTTGTATATATGGACTTTTGTCTGAAGTAAGGGTTTAATATTATATTACGCTTGTCCCAAAATGGCTACCATCGCCATCGAACTTTTCAGTATAGATCAGAAACAATGACACTGTTTGTGTGGATTTTTAAAATTCTTTTATTTTTAGCAAATGTCAGTCAGCAACAGCTAAGCCTACATGCTAAATCGAGTCCAGGCCCCATTGATGAATCCCGAACATCGGTCCTGGAAAGTAAAGCAAGTCACACCATAGACCTAGCTGTCGATAAAGTTTATCGCTCGATCTAGTGTAAAACAAAATACGCTGGCGAGAAAAATTTCGCGGCAAAATAATTCGCTTCGCGCGAATTAATTCGCCTAGTGGAAAACCGACTAAAGAGATCGTATTTTCGTAAGTTGTCTCTGAAGTATTGTGACCAATAACAAAAACACTCTTCACATAGATTACAACAGCTATACTTATTCGCTAGTTGCGTTTCCGCGTATGTGTTATAAAATTGCAACCAAATGTTCTAAGCTGCATCAAATCATCACCAGATAATTATTCTATCAGTTTGAATCTATATAGCTCTGATGCTCTCGAAACTAAGGGGACATATGAACCCGATCAGTTTGTGATGATTTGAATCGCGTCCTGTGATTGTCCTGTATTTGTCCTGTATTTTCTTTGCATGTTGGCAGTGGTTTTCAGGGTGGTTTTCTTCACCCATAAGGTGACACGCCGTCGCACGAGTGAAAAATACTTAAGTTAACGTTAAACCCCCAACCACAAGCAATCTATATCAAACGTGCTTCTAAATGCCATTACAACAAGCTATTGATATTTCTTTGTAGTTGTCATTTTGTCATTCTGTGTCATTTTTCAGGCGGATTTTGAATTAAATCTGGCAATGGTTTAAACAAAATTTAATAATAAGCGTCCGTTTGTTAGTCTAATTTGAACAAACGAACCATTATCCCGAAAAATATCAGCGTCATCTTCTTGCTTGCAAAGAAAGAGACTTCTACTATATATTTATTGATTAACCGTCATCTTAGCTAAGACTTACATCTAAGTCAATTCACTGAATTAAGAAAGAGGCTGGTTTTATCTACTAGTGTGTATGCAAATGAATGGCAATACTATATGAAAGGGTTACGGGTTAAGAGGCTTGACTTAATAGTATTGTCTGTGAAGGGGAATCGGCCAGGTATATCCAATATATACTTATATGTGAGGCAGCAGTTTGCAGGCATTAAGATCTCGGTCAGATTTTCTAAATACAGTTTTGTACGGATTAAATACTTATTGACGAATTTAAAAGAACTCATTCCAATGGGACGAAATGTAGATCCATTATCAAAACAGTTTGTTTGAAGTGCCTGCTTGTGGTTTGATGGGGAAAACTGATATATACTGGATAGGTTTAAGGACTTACGTTACTTCTAACGACCCGTTACTAATCTACCCTGTTGAGTCATTAAAGAGGTAACCGCGGTATGTCCCTTGCTGGCTTTTTATATGCCCATCAGTCCGATATATGTATAAAGACAAAGACACATGTGCCTGTCTTTGAAGATACGGCTTTGGTCAACAACTGTCCCCGGGGTCTGTCCTGTATAAGTCTCGTGGTCAACACGCGTGAACAGAAAATAACTGACCATTACGGACCATTACTGGTCAATTAGATAACAGTCTTGACCACTCACTGTTTTACAGGTCCGCTGAGGCCAATAACGTTAAATTCACTTTCTTTGAAGTCTATTCTATTTATTTATTCTTTGTTTTTAGCGTACAATAGTGTATGCCATGGAACTATACTATATATACGTCAAGTGATCAAATAGCGCAAAAACTGTAGAAGTTTAGTGTTTGTATTGAACTAATTAGTACGCGTCTCACTTTGGTGTTTGTGGACATTTAATTATAGTTCCAGAGAAATTCTAAAGGTTTCAGTGCAAAGGTTTAAATATGCAAGTATGGTACAAAATAATCACTTACGTAATCATGCAAAGCAAACTTATATGGCAAGTTCTAGACAACAGTTATCTCATCCATTATACTTAAATTAATGAATGAATAAACTTTTCAATGAATGAACAATTGAATGGATGGATGGATGGATGGATGAATAAATCAATGACTCAACCAATAAATCAATTAATCAATAAATTACTCTTAGAACTCAGCGTCCACCTTCTTTGAAACACAAGGTTTCCAAGAATCAACCCAGCAGTAATTCCAATCGAATCGGACCGTATCTAACAAAAATACTGAGAACCCGGGTAACAAAACACTTTGTTGACTAGTAGGTTACGACCAGGCTACCTGTAATGATTGATTGATTGATTGATTGGTGTTTTACGCCATGCTAAAGGGTATTTCACTTATATGATGGCAGTGTATTCCAACAAAAATTGACACTAGCACAACCAACATGTGAAGCATTTCCATAATGTTTGAAAGTTAATTTTCCTCCAATGCTAAGTAAAGACAGCATTGCTACACTTCAAACAAACTGCCCTTAGCCAGAGGGCAGGTTACCTGTAAGCCAATCTCCAACATCTAACCAGATAATAAACCGCGTTAAACCTTTTTGTGTTAGCCACATATTTAGCTTAGTTTAGTGGCATTTAGAAGTTTCGCCCCACGAAATCATATTGATTGGTTTACCGTGTTAGACAATTCATGTTCCTCCAGTGATAAGTGAATACAACTGGCAACATACTGTCCTTAGTCAGAGGTCCAGGTGAGATTGCAACATACTTTCCTAAGTTTCCTTAGTCCGAGGGCCGGATGAGATTGCAACATACTTTCCTTAGTCAGAGGACCGGGTGAGATTGCAACATACTTTCCATAGTCAGAGGTCCGGGTGAGATTGCAACATACTGTCCTTAGTCAGAAGGCCGGATGAGATTGCAACATACTGTCCTTAGTCAGAGGGCTGGATGAGATTGCAACATACTTTCCTTAGTCAGAGGTCCGGGTGAGATTGCAACATACTTTCCATAGTCAGAGGTCCAGGTGAGATTGCAACATACTGTCCTTAGTCAGAAGGCCGGATGAGATTGCAACATACTGTCCTTAGTCAGAGGGCCGGATGAGATTGCAACATATTAGAAAAGAATTCGCCAGTCATATAAATATATGTAAATGGCGACTTCTTTCTATATGTTTCAATCTGGGATCACAATATATAATATATGTATATTGTAATCACAGGTTTCAATGTTTTCGTATACGGAATACAGTGTTAATATATTAATTCTCAATGTCTTTCAAATGTTAAATTTAAATGTATTCTGAACGTCTTCGCAGTGATAACTTTATCAGTAATAAATCTGAGAGCGTGTAAAAGGAGTGGTCAATCTGGTATCCAGTAAACAGATTTGATGACCAGTCTGGAATTAAGCCACTAAACCATCTGGACAATCCACTAGTGACCATTAACATGACGATCATTTGAGTGGTAAGGGAGCATTGGCCGGAGCTGGCCAGATCAGTTTCACAGGCAAACTATCAACTTGTCCGACTCAATTGAGTGGTCAGGGAATTTAATTTCTACGGGTCTACAATAAAATTAAATTAACGGTTCCGCTATCTGATCACAGGCGTATCTCTGCTCTCCGGATCTCTGCATGATATATGGGTTTGCATCGTAAAAAGTTTTATGTATTTTTAAGCGAAGTATCCTCTATTAGTTTAATAATCTACGTTACTATAACAACCGACAATACCATATGTATGTGATATTAATATGTAATTATGTATGTTATTAACTTCACCCCGATGACAACTTCTTCTGCTTGATAACCATAGCCATTCAAACGTTGTTTTGTAACTTAATAAAGATTAAGTTGGAATTCACACATCGTATGACTTATTTGGTAACTTGACTTCGAGATATTTCGGAAACATGGTTACTTCTTGTTTCGTTATGACGAAATGTGTTATTTTAGCTTTGCCCAACTGGCAAAGACTATATTTACATGTAAAACTCTATCAATCAAGACAAGACGCCCTTAACAATTCTGCTTTATTCACAGAATTTACTGTATAATTAAGAAAACATGCTGTCCGTAGACACAAGTATCTGGAACTAGTGTTTACGCGGACTTACTTTTCAACCCGGAAGTGCACTCATTACCCTTGGGAAAAAAGGCGTGGTATGGTGACGAATATCTTTGCATACCCTGTAGAACTGGGGAAAAAACGAGAGTTTATTAATTTACAGCTTGTTAACAAAATCCGGCTCTGTGACATTTGTAAACACAATGATAAATGACATAAATTTTTTTAAGTCGTTTAGAACTTTAAGAACTCGAATCTGTTCAAACTGAGAAAGTGGTATTCCAAAACGACGAGAAGGAAAAAGTGAAAATGACAAATGATTGTCTAACGTATTATACGAGTTACAAAGGAAAATTTATAAGATCAGCGAATTCAACGAACTTTGTGTGCAAGTGTAACAGAACATTTAAATATTCGACTCACCAAAGTTGTCACCAACCAAATAATCCGAAGATGTTTTTAGAAATAGAGGCAATTTGAGTCAATTTCGACAATTGTTTCCCGCTTTGCTTCCGAACTACCAAAATAAAAAACTTCTTAAATACGTTTAATCTTGCTGATATACATTTCTGTGAAAAATGTAAAATCACAAAACATTTGAGTTTTTGTTATTTCAATGACCATTTTGTCTTTTTTGAGATAATTAAGTTAATTTGATAATCAGTATTCCAGGTTCTAAATCAAATATATTTGTGAATTTCGTCGTCAGATTTAGCGTAAAACCATAACGTAACAGAAACCATCCTACAAGTCGTCAGTTTTAGTGTAAAACCTTAACGTAACAGAAACCATCCTACAAGTGAAATCTGAACTAAAACAATACAATGAGTGAATTAAATTTACTTTCATATATACAGAAATAAACGACCAATGAAACAGTGAGAGCGTGTCATTAAGTATATATCTAGGAATCCCTTTCAAACCAAAAGCATTTAAATGCATACAAGCCAGAATCGAATAGGGACCGTCTTCTTGTTTACAACAGAGTATGAATTTAAGCTGTTGATTCCTCACGTTGCTGACCTATGGGAGTCGGTTTTGTCATCTTAACCTAGTTTCTATGGACTGTCCTATACACCCCTTGTTGTTCATTCCTTGATATTATTTATCAGAATAAATGAGATAAAACATGACCATTTTATTTTCTTATTAACAAGTGAAGAAAATTATATGCCAAATAAATTAATAAGAAAGTATTTGTTTCAAATATAAACTTCTTCTTCACGATCTACTGATATAAAAACAGGAACCCGCTCATTATAAAGCATTTGGGCATCCTTTAATTACCAACAACAAACGTGACTTTAGTGAGATAAGTGCTTTTATGCTAAGCCTGCCTATAGAACCAATCAACGAGGGCTTAAACAGCTACAAAAACACTCCCCAAAGACCGACTTTGAAATCGACGTAACAACATAGAAAATCTTAATCCCTGGTATAATGCAACTAATCCTCTTGTCTACTCTGATCCAAATTTCTCCATCAATTTGTTTAGATACACCTAACTCAGTGATTGTTTGACCTTAACAAAAGTTAACGCGAAGATTCGAACATATATCGGTTAATATATTTTGTGATTCAATGATCTATTATTTGATTTTTAAATGGACATACTATTGCAGGGATCCTGACCATAGGCTACTAACCCGAGGTGAAACATCCATTATTGCAAATTCATAAGCGAGTTGACAATGATATTAGGCTTCTGCATTTGTGTGGATTTTTGTAAACAGGTGAAAGGTAAAGTTGGAGAACGGACACCTGTGTTTTTAATATTTCATAATTATTTCACTCAATTAGTTCAGTGGTCGAGTTCAATTAATTAGTTTAATTCCGTATAACCGTAGCTTTATATTGAGGTATTATTTCCGCATCGTTAGCAATACCGTAAACTCACAATTAAGTCCAATAGAACCACAGCACCGAACTTTAAAACATAGTACAGTAATAAAAGTAAAATTTGATGAACGATAGGTTAAGATGGAATCAACTATATACAATTTCTTTATGAGGAGTTCTATAATTTATACTACCATATAACATTAACCTGTGAAAACTGTCAATGCGCCACACACTAACTACACTCTTAGAAAAATATGGTTCTTTTGGAACCCTTTAGACATAACTCTGGTGGAACCCTTTATGGTTCTCCATGGAACCATCACGACAACTGTTACTATTAATTCTCCATTTCTTCTTATATCAAAGAACCGTTTTTGTCGTAGTGGTTCAACATAGAACCATCCTCTTTTCCAAATAAAGAACACTAATTTCTAAGAGTGAACTTAGACCAGATTTTGTTAATGGCAAACTTCCATACTATAAAGAATAACTCTAAGTCTATAGTGGGTAGTTGGAGAACCCTTATCATTGTTAGCAAGTGGCAATGGTATGTAGTTAAATGTGTGGTATAACCACAAGCATATATACGGTGTTAAACACCAAAAAAACGCATATTAGTGAATTTCGATATGATTATACAAGTTGTTTACCGTAAAAAATGGTGACACCCCCCTCCCCAAACATATTTTGTGTTTTATTTCAGTTGTTAAAGTCTGAATCTTTACTGGAGACTTTTTCTCTCTCTTCAATAATTAAAGAGTTTTAGTAACCATATTAATTCTGAGATGATCTGATTTCTTCCTATATTTGCTTCCTTTCTCACTTAACTAATTTGCCCCCAAACTTACTTTATTGTCGTTGTAGGCCCTATAATTCAGAGTGTAAAACACCACACATACTATGTTTATATAGATGTAGATTTTCTAAGATACCAATTTATCCGGACATCTTAACAATGATGATGGTTAAAATGTCGTTTGTAGAATTAAGTCCCCTTATCTCTCAAGTCTCACGCCTTCCCACGGCTTGTTCCCAGCGCATGGAGTCCGCGGTCTGCGAAAAACCGCGATCTGTTTCCACTCCTTATCGTGAAACACTTAACCCGATTCGCGTAAAAAATGAGCCTGAGATAAGACGCAGCAAATAGCTTGAGAACGATGCTTCATCAGTCGCTGAAGACAAGTTGCAGGGCGCACTATCTTTTTATTCCTGCTTTGCCGCGAATTTTAGACATTTTCTGTAACCGGAACCTTGGATTTTGTGTCGTCAACTTTTTATTAGTCCATGGAACCCTTTCTTGTATGTATTTACGCATTGCTGTTTATTGTTTTGTTTAGTGTATCTACAATATAGAAACAGAAGGTCGACAATAAATATTTATATTTATTTATTTAAAATTTATTTGAGAAACTAGTATAATAACTTTTCAAAGTGAACGATAAATAATTTGTTGATTGTATGTTCTGAAGGTGTTTCTTGTACTTGGGAAAATGTAATAATAAAGATGAAGGTAGAAAAAGACATTTAAAAATATGAAAGTCAGATTTGTACCATATTTTTTCTCGATATTTCCGTATTTTTATTTTACCATTGCAGACATCGGTGCTTGGCAAAAATAGTTTGTTTATAATGGTAACAAGATATGATTGTTTTTCTGTCTTTTAGAAAGTGAATGTTAAAATTATTTGCTTTTCTTTTGTTGGATTAACACTTTCTTAGTTAGAACAGATTCTAGTCGGGATAATTTTGCAGGTTCAAACCCGTCCGAGAATCGATCTCAAGGGCCCGAGTGTTCTGTTACAGTAGCTATCTGAGGCCCCAACGCAATCACTGTTAGAGTCATCAAGAGGTCTCGTTCTCCTCCGAAGATTCCCTTTACATTTGTCCATCTTAAACCGTTAACATCTGCTAAGTGAATAGAAATTGATCATTAATAGAGCTTCTCGAGACGTCCGCGTTATTTCGCCGCCTGCCGCGATGTAAATTTTAGTGCTGTCGCGTCTCGCGGATACTGACATGCTCACTCGCGAAAGCCAATAGCCGCGAAGCACCTAGTATCGCGATTCCAGCTCACTTTACCCTACGCTGTCTAACATGAGTGTTTTAAAGCGTGGGAAAATGCTGCGTGAGAGACTGAGACAATGTACAACATCTTTATATATAAAAGTCGTTCGCAATGACGTATCGCGACTGTTTACCAAAGAGTTGAACGGTTCACATCTGGCTCTTTCGCGAAACTGTCTAACTCTTTCTCTAACCGAAGCGTGTCATATTATAGGGATACGTCAGGCCTGCGATATATGGCACTATGCAGTATAAATGGCAAGAGGAAAAAAAATGTCACAGAACAAAATATAACCATGTTTAGGCGGCTTCCTTACCAGATTTTTCCCATGCCCTTACCAAGCGACTTGATAGTATTGGGTGAAGGCTGGTATGCATGTTGATACACAAGACGCTGTGTCAACGGAAACAAGTCGATTAGCACAGATATCTCTCTCGAACAAATTGTCTGCGTTTTCCGCGAATTCGCGATAAATCTAACCCGATAGTATGTCATAATTTATTTAAACTTTAAGAGCAAATTAGGGACATGAACTTCTATAGTACACCTCAAAAGGATCGCTTTCATTTTCAGGCCACGTTTCCGCTGTTGTCAAGAAATATTTATGCAGCACAAACTTCCAAAGCGTTGGTTCACTCTAAGCGCCTTCATTTTGTTATTTTTTCTTTATTTAATTCCATATCTATATTGGCCATCTTCCAGAACGAGCTTATAAATGTTTGCACGTTGCACAATTCCGATTCAAAACAGATGTCCGAAATTTCCTCTTATGGCGTGTTACCGAGTGGAAACCCGTGTCACCAAGGGGTATTATATATTATAAAGGACTTTACTTATGTATAGTATACAAACAGTACCTTTGAATAATATACTTTACTCTATGTCTTGTTTTCCATGTTTGTTAAAAAAAACTTTACCAGGCTGACAAACATGGGGTTTAAAACGTTTTAAACCATAGAAAATCTGTCACCATATATAAATTGTGCTGGTGACATCGAGCGTTGTCTAGTTTACTCAGTCCCAATACTGAAAATATATTTGAAAAACTCCCCTTGCACAATGAAAAAATACATTAAACTTTGAAGGAGGATTATTAATGTTTTCCGTCATACTTCGGCCCTCCACTCACCCCACCTTATTTTTCTTTAAATCTTCGCGGAAAAAAGGCATCAAAGCGTACCTGATTTAATCAGCGTGCAGCTATCAATTATTTTATCTTAATTTTACACAATCATAAATCCGATTTCTTAACGTTAACAAATAAAGATATGTCTTACATTGTGTATATGATCTATACGTTAAAACGTGTATGATTAACGGAAAACCACGAATAAGCAACTAATCTATTGGTGTTTTATTCAAATCACATATATGATATATGAGACATATATTTAAAAATATTTTATCATTGTAGCTAGATTCAGACTTTTAAATAACTGTTGTAAAAAAAAAGACATCAAATGGTATCCGCTACATGTGTTAGCTGTAACGTTTGATTTATTCCAAGCAAACCCATGGGCTATTTGTTCTCTTAGAAGACAGTGTATAATGAGAAGGAAACTGTAAACAAAGTTGTAGATCCTTGTCGAGTCAGATGACAGCCTGACCGCTTGGTCATTTTGACATTTGAAATGAGCATGTAAAAAGTTGTCATCTTTTTTTCCAACAACGTTTTGTAGATGTCTTAGCACCTCTTAGCCCGCCCCTTCCCTTCTTGTAGTCAAAAGTGGTCCAAACCAGCACCTAGAGTGCTATTAAAGTATTGCCCCAAACTAAACCCTAGGAGACCGCGATCGCGTCGCGTGAGCCCGCGCACACGTACTTTCCCACGGTTATCAGGAATCAAGTTGTTTCTGCGGTTACTACGGCAACTGTGAGATGCAGACCTGGGAGAAAGCATCTTGCACTTACACGACTGACAATATTGCCCAGTCGGACCCCAAAATGATTGCATATGTTGACGATGAAATGTATCTGACCCCGTCTAGCCATGGTCACTGCCACTCAAACAACTGCATGTCGATTTAACGGCCATCCTCGAGGAAAACTTTAGTTATAATTGAAGTCTTTCGTGGGCAAAGGATTTTAATTCCATGGGAAGATTGTTATAACGGTATCTGTTTTCGTTTAGCAGGTCAACCGAAGAAAAACAGAAGCTCAGAGGAGTCAAGATTAAGAGAAAGAAAATAAATATATTGGTAGTGATTACTCTCCCGAAGTGACATCTAAAGACAGCGTGATTTTCACTCCGTACACATGTAATAGACTTTAATAAGGGGGCCCACAGTGCGTCCGTAAATATACAAGATGCAGGTGCGCTTCTGACAGATGAAATATAAGCATATACCATTGACATGCCTTAAAATATTGGACCCAAAACACCCGACAAGAGGCTGTCTAATTTTGTTTTTGCGATAATGCTTGGTTTCATACTTGAATTAACAAAAAATCAAAACGAATTAAATAAAAATGGAGATACCAGTAACTAGATTATTAAGTCACTAACAAGCATGTCGAAATTCACGGGGTGGCTCAAATGTTTTTTCGAGCTGAAATATTTTATTTCGATAAAAATCTTCTTTTTTTTTTTTTTTCTCTTTGATAAAAGTTTATTCATCAATTCCCTTTACATATATAAGGATTGGATCAGGGTTTCCAATCCTTTTTAACTAATTGATCTTCATTTTCACAAATTCATAACTATTGTGTTTTTGAAACACTTATTCATTCTCAGATCTAATTCTGACTTGAACAGCATATTATAGTCAACATATTTTGCTCGATTTTCGCTTAGAATAAAGCCTTTGTATATACTATAACATAGGACAGTAAGAAAATAGTTCAGATCATAAAATCGTTCTAACTCTACTTTATAACCTATTACAATATGTTTCAATGACATATTTTCCACATTCCAGTTTGATTTCATAACGATTCTCGCATATTTCCACAATGACTTGAGAAGGTTACAATCTATAAAAAAGTGTTGGTAGTTGTCTGTAACATTGCAATGTTTACATAGAGGGCTATCAAAGATATGCCACTTATACAAGTTTTCTCCACATATTAGGATCTTATTAAAAAGTTTAAACCTAAATTCTTTTAGTTTACTTTCTTTGATATAAATTAGCATAAATTTGTACACATTTTTCCATTTCAAAGAATTATTTTCTATGACAAAATATTTTGACCATATAAGTTCTCCCAAAGGAGCTATGAAAACATCATCTCTGAAAATCTTATATAACAGTTGTGTACTTGAATTGGAAATAATAATTTCACAATTAGCGTGTTTATTAAATAAGGTTACACGTTTATTACTTTGTGAAAGCTCTGCTACTCGTGCATTTTTCAAAATTTCAAACCATTGAGGTGGGATAGCGCTTTTTATTTTCAGAAATTCGGATATCCAATTTGATTTGTTTTTCAATTTATTAATGATGTACTTTTCAGACAACTGTCCTTTGCTGTCTAAAAGATCATTTATATAAATTATTCCACTATTTACCCAATTTTGAAAGAAAATAATGTTCCTATTAAAAAGTATATATCTGTTTCCCCATATAACCTGTTTCTTAACTTCTTCACTGTTTTGGGGAAATTGTTTGTATCCACCTCCACACTTTACCCAGGATATCAGTATTTCTTTATAAAACTCTGGTATATCATATATTTTACATATAGTCTTGATTTGGTTTTTATTCAAATTCATTATAAAAAGCAAATAATTGGGCGCAAATTTTTCTACATAGGATAAGGCTATGGCCTTCCAGTTAGCATCACTGTCATCCAATAGTCGTTTCACCCAGTTAACCTTTAGAGCTTCAAAATAACTTTGAACATCAACCATTTTTAAGCCACCGTTTTGGTAGTCACCAATTAATGTATAACGTTTGACTTTATCTGGTTTACTATTCCATATGAAACTATAGAACTGTTTGTTTATTTTCCCAATAACATCTAATGGTGTGGATTGGACAGATGCAACATATATATATAAAGGCAGAATTAATGTTTTCAAAATCAAGATTTTACCAATAAAACTAAGATTTCTTTTTCGCCAGCAGTCCAGTAGTTTCTGGGCTTTTTCAAGTTTATTTTCCCAGTTTAGTTTCATGCATTTATTCTTATCATGCCCAAAATATATCCCCAATACTTTTACCGGTGCACACTTCTAATTGATATTACCGGGTGTTTCTTTTGAAGATTTCAGTTTACCTATCCAGATGCCTTCTGTTTTTTGTTTATTTAAAACCAATCCTGAAACCTTTCCAAATTCCTGAACAATGTCGAGAGCATTTAGAATGTCACGACGACAAGATGTAAATAAGGTCGTGTCGTCTGCGAACTGTGAGATTTTCATGGATTTCATTCTATTTTTCAACTTGACATTTATACCATGTCTGATTCTTTTAGCTAAAGTTTCTACACATACTATGAACATCAGAGCTGACATAGGGCAGCCTTGACGAATTCCACGTTCAATCTTGATTATACTAGTATCTGATTTCCACCCATTATTTAAGATACAACTATTTGGTTCGTTATAGAAGGCTTTGACCCACATAATGAAGTGTTCATTAAACCCAAACATTTTCAGAGAGTTAAAAATGAATTCCCACTCTATAGGGTATCAAATGCCTTTTTGAAATCTAGAAATAATAGCGCTCCATCTACATTAAACTTATCTGCATAGTCTATAACATCTTGTATTTGTCGTAAGTTAAACCCTATATATCTATTTTTAATATATCCTGCTTGATCTCTATTAATTATGTTTGGTAAAACATCTCGCAAACGCAATGCCAGCGCCCTAGCAGCTAGCTTGTAGTCTATATTCATTAACGTTATGGGGCGCCAGTTGTCAAGAGAAAGAGGGTCGCCTTTTTTGTATAAAAGTGAGAGCACCCCTAATCGCTGTGATGGCGATAGTCTCCCTTTGGTATATCCTTCATTAAGCGCTTTCAAAACATTTTCTCCGATGATTTTCCAAAAGGTTTGATAAAACTCGGAAGTTAATCCATCAGAGCCCGGGCTTTTGTTGTGTTTCATGCCCTTTAATGCTTCTGTTATTTCGATTAGTGTTAACTGTCCGTCACACTTATTTGCATCGTGTTCATCTAATTTTGAATCGATTTTCGTGTTTTGCAGGTAATCACTAATATTATTTTTTCCTGGTTTTGTTGATTTATACAATGTTTTATAATATTCAACCTGTATAGTTGATACCTTCACAGGCTCTCTAACTATATCCCCATTTTTGTCTTTCAACATTACAATATCTTTTTTTGCTTGTCGGGATTTTTCTAAACCTAGAAAGTATTTTGTATTTTTTTCACCCTTTTCTATCCATTCTGTCCTAGACCTTATTTGAGCACCTTTAGCAATGTGTGCGTATTTATTTTCTAGTCTTTTCTCTAGGTCTGAAATGGTCTGATTTAGTTCTTCAACAATGACGGGGGTCTTAGGGATTCGATTTTCTTGAAGCTTTTGTAAAAATGTAAGCTCATCTTCCATTTTTTTAATCTCATTTTTCCTATTCCTAGCTTTTAATTTTGAATAACCTATTGTTTTTTCTCGTATCATTCCCAGTTTATTTGTGGATTACTATTTTCATTTTTTAATGATAAAAATCTAGTGCTAGAAATCGGGCAACAACTATCCAGCTGTACACTTGCAAAGTACTGAATATCATTTTGCAAACTTAAAAAAAATGATCATGAGTGTAAAAAATGAACTATTGGTGAGAGGGAACTAAAGAGTATTCACCCAGGTGGAAAGGTTATCCCCTAGGTGAAAACTAAAACAATGAAACTGAACTGGCTAAAACAAACATGTGGCAAAGAACAAAATAAAGAAATATGTTATGCCGTCTATAGAAGTCACCGTGCTTCTATGTAAGTGGTGCACTCCTTGTATATTGGGAGTACAACTTGCATGTGCATGCATGGTGCCACAAATGGTGTCTTGAGTTTTTTATTCCAAGGAAATAGAGACGTTATTATTATTTTTGGGTGTAAGTTTGTTTTAGAAAACCAAATCTCAACGTGGGGCAAAACTATATAGGTTACCTGTCAGTTTTCGATTGGTGTGCTGCCTGCCATAGAGATTCGGTTATGGCTGTTTCCAGTTCTTCTTCCTCACTGTCCGAAAATACCAGAATATCTTCGTAGTTCCTAAAATGAGATACCAAATCTTACTTTGCAAGTTAAACACACGGAGTTTCTTTATGTATTTTTGTATTGATAAATCAATTGCAACATACATTTATCCTGCTGTCTTGTTACCCGTCAATATGTTTGTGCAAAAATGCCCATGTATCACCAAATTGATATAGGTGTAACAACAAATCTGTAACTGGACATCTATTTTTGGTTACGAAGTAGTAGACTTGTAATAATGCAAATCTTCTCATTATGGTTTACAACATAGGTTTCGCTATGTTTGTATGTCATATATATGTGCGGACAGAGCAAAGATACAATTTTGACCGACTAAAAGAAGACATCACTTATGGATTCCATTCCCACACGAATAGGAGTGAAAGCAAACAGTTAACATCAGTGGATAGGTTTTGAATTTAAATAAATTTTTTGATGATATCATGCATCTCTCAGGTGTTTGCCTTTGTCAAAATCGTTCAGAATTTTTCTATAAAAGTAATATATATACTCTGTCGAAAAAGAAACGCATAGCTGAAATGTCACAAGAAAGTGTTGAATTTTTTTAAAATATCGTTTCTTGTGTACAATGGCCATGGATGATTATGTTTC
>JAVFBX010116260.1:0-14787 GCA_034783855.1 Mopalia kennerleyi
CAATTTTCAAACTTAAAATTAAAGGACTTCTTATTGAAATTTTTGTATAATTGTTTCACTAAATGCAGGCTAATAATATGAATTTTCGTATTAACAAATAAAAAATAAAACAGACAAATTTTGACCTCGAAGGGCCGACCTACCTTAAACGAAAACTTACACAACACATTCTAATACTAACTAATGTGCATACAGACAATTAACATTTGGGTAAGGCACATTTAAAGTATTAAAACACTGGTCAACATACACAATTGAATATTATCTTTATAGAATGAACAAAATGCATCAACATATAATATTTTAACGTGTTTCTTTTACATATGCCATGAAGCTGCTGGATACACTGTAAAACAAAATTCCTTAACAAAGTTATGGAAAAAATTCCAAAACGCCTTTTATGTGAAATTCCGATGGTGCTTTATTCGGGGAATATTTCTTAACTTTTTCTTTAAGATGTTAACGAAATTTTGTTCAGTGTAGAGGAAGCAAAGGATTGAAGAGATTACGGTTATGTATTGCAGAGGAAAGGGGAAACAAAAATGACACGGAATCAGACCTTAATTTAGATGAGGAGAGGCCATAGGCTATTCCATTTGTGAGGCCCCTCAAAGCACGTCCATGAAAGATCTAGGACAGTGTCAAAAAATAGACTAGACTTTGAAGCCATCTTATTCAGTCTGCTTAGCCTATATGTAAATCCAACACGGCTAGATGATAAAGAATTTAATGGAAAACGATAGGAAATGTAATAGGGGATTGATGTCCGCAATATTATCAATACGGCAAGTTTTTTCGATACGTTGATGCCACAATTCTAGTACATTGGGGTCATCATTCGTCGCAGTCATATTAGCGAAATACCGTAAAGAACGAATTTTTAACTAAATCAAACAAACGTATTCATGGATGTATTCATCTAGCCTATTCTTTAACATTGCGTGTTGTCAGTTTTCCGAATAAAATATTTTAAAATTTTTGTTTTGCAAATGATAATATTCCAAGCTTTGGGAAAACGAAATTGATAAAATTGTATTTACGTTTATCTGTTAATTTGCAGTATTGCATATACCGCTAATATTTAACATTGTGGATTGGCCCTCTCTCGCCGAAAAGCAGTAACGTTTAAATTGGAAACCCCTGTATTGAGTTCTAGTGGAACTTCCAAGATTAAATATCAACATAAATAAACGTAGATAGGTAGAAACAAATATGAATCAATGTACTTTGAACATTATTCGCCGTAAAGAAAAGCTCTAGTTGACATATACACTATCCTCCTATTCAATAGTGCTTGTTCAATTTGCGTCGGCTGTGTCGACTACTCTCTCATACATGTACTCGATAGAATTGTCGGCTTGATCAGTCCGATTTACGGGCTGTTCATACATTTCGATGACATTTACCGGATGCAGATACATTCTGTTCCGATTTATGGTATTTACGTCATGTTCCTGGTCAGTCATAAATGAACCAGTGATATGTGTGTTACAATAATTTGACGGGCTGATGGTTGTATCAACGCGATTTGAAATGCTGTCAACCAGATAGTTTTGAGTTAGTATTCTTTCAATTCGGCCAAAAGAAGGAGGTTTAAACCTTATTTTTTGTCGGCAAGATCTGAGTTTTTTAGGCCGGATAAAATAACCCAGTACTATACATACAATACATAATACACAGAGCCCGAAAGCCGTCAAAATACCGATAAGTACAGATTTACTGATGATCATGTTGTCATGACAAGTTAAGGTCCCATTTTCAGCTGTTTCAGCATATATAGCTTTGTCCTCAACATGTAAACTCACACACACGATTTGACTTACTGTTACTTGTTCCTTCTGAGCCGATATGCAGACAGTGTAAGTCATATCTAACGCAAGACCAGATAGTATACAATCAACAGCAACCGGAGGCACTAATGACGTCATCAACGTTTCTAAATTTTCGCGGGCTGTTATATCCAATTTATAGCCTGTTATTTGCCCGGGGCCATTACGTGTCCAAGTCACGTTCACTCTGAAAGTGCAACCAATCGTCTCCAATGGAGTAATTTGTAGATTCGAAAGTTTCAAGTAAACGTGGTTCTTACACAAATCCAGGACGGGGGCAGAAACATTAAGTGTTTGGTTCGGAGAGCAATTCTCTAATGGGTAACAAAAGCTCATATAACCTTTAGCATTATCCGGTGTTTCGCATCGGACTGAATCCAGTTTAGACGTCACAGAGCCCTGCCTTAACCATAACGAATAACGATCCACAATCACAGTTAAGAGGGTTGTCCAAAAGGTACAGTTTCTCAAAACTCTCCGTCTCTAAAACATTTCGGAGACTTTGGATTTCAGTCAAAAAATTCTGTGCCATGTTAATGTTCCTAAAGATATGTTCATAGCCAGAAAAAACTTCAGACTTTACTCGATGAATAAAATTGTCAGATAGATCAAGATAGTACATGGTCCAGAATGAGAGCGATGTAATAACAGCCGGTAGGAGATTGCCAAGAACCTGTATTCTGTTGTGACTCAGATCTAAATAACCAATCCAACCAAGAAACGCTTCTGGAGAAACGAAGCTGATGTTGTTGTAGGAGAGATCCAATCGATTAATTATTATTCTACGATGCAGGTAAGGGTCGAAAGGATCATCGGCATTAATCCTGATTGGGTAGCTTGTAACATTGTTAAATTTATTGTGAGAACGATCCAACGATCGAATTGTCATCTGGTGAAACTCAAATCCTTGGGTCTTTAAGCCCAGTGAATTGGACACTAAATTGTGTGATACTTGAATTCTAGCAACAATGTAAAAAGAAGAATCCCAAATAATGTCAACATTTTTGATTTCGTTTTGTTGACCGTCAACTGACAAATCAATCGGATAATAATTGGTCATACCCTTACCTGCAGAAATCCGAATAGAAACCGACTGGAGATTGTTACGAGACACATTTAACCAGCAACCGTCGTAATTTGAAACAAATACGGGATCAATGTTTTTCAAATAATTTGTCGATAGATCAAGTTTATTGTAATTTGCCGTATTAAGCCGAAAATACGTTAAGTTGCAGTTTCGGAAGCTTATGGCTGTGAAATTCTGGAGTTTGGCAATGACCGGTGAAGGAAGGTCACCGATAGGGTTCTCGGAAAGGTCAAGATTAATAAGATTATCCAATGTGGTTAAAATTGGTGTTAACATGGCCCATGATTCGTAAGTGAAATTATTTGATCGTAGATTCAGCGTCTCAAGTGATTTTTGTTGACTTTCCAACGAACCGTTCTCTATAAAGAATAGGCTGTTATCGGCGAAGTTCAAAGCTTTTAGACTTGTTGAGTTCCCAAAGACACCTGCTTTTATTTCCTTGAGATAGTTTTCACTTAAGTCAAGCACAGACAGGCTGGATAAATTCTGAAACGACCCAGGTTGTAAATCTCTTATTCTATTGTTCTTCATCGAAAGTACTTTTAACTGGTTACACTCTTTGAAAAGATCACCCTGTACAGTCGTCAGAAGGTTGTTGTCAATGAGCACTCTCTCTACCTTAAGACCTTTGAAGATTTCAGAGGCGAAGTCAATAATTCGGTTTCCTGATATATTTAAGGTTTCAAGGTTTGACGTAAAGTTGAACAATCTGTGACTTGTCGCAGAAAGTTGATTTTGCTGCATAAGTATAGTTCTCAACAAGGGTGTTTTTTGAAAAATGGTATCAGGTATGAACACCAAACGGTTACCTTTCAAATTCAGATTAGTGAGATTCGATGACTTGGCAAATATCTGCTCGGGAAGAGAGGAAATCCGATTGGTACCTAAATTGAGTATTTCCATACTAATCAAATGTTCAAAAGCACTTCCATCTAAGAATGTAATCTCGTTTAAACCGAGTTCCAGGCGGGTCAGTGATTCAAGTCGCTCAAATACAGATCCGCCAAGAAAACTTTATTTATTTACCGTTAGATTTAAATATGTCAGCTTGTTGAGGATGTTGAATGAACCGCCTTCAATGTTTTCTATTTTATTTCGGTCGAGATGTAATATTTGTAAATCAGTTGCATTATTAAATGCATCATTTGATAGATTGGTAATATTATTTCCTGTCAGCCATAGCTCGGTAATTCCTGTCACATGCTGTAAACTACAACTGGGGACAGACTCTAGCTAATTATAAGTCAGATCCAACGTTTGAAGCCGGCTGTCTATTCCTTTAAACGCATCACAGTCGATATCAACTATCCCCGTCTTTTGAATGTACATCCGTGTTGTGGATAAACCGTTTAACGTCTCTGGTAAGATCTGATTTATATTCCTGCTTCCCTCTATTATCACTTCATCAAATTGGTCACTTGAGGCCGAAAACATTGGAAGACTTGGTCCACATTTTGGATAGCAGTACACGCTAACTCCATCTTGGCAGGGGCAATCCAGATTAACTACACAATTCTCACCTGATGTCACAGGTAACAATAATCCTAATACCGAGATTAACGCTAAACGGATAACATGAACAAACATCTCCATCTTGTGCGTATGGCTCACATATCACAACTGATGAGTTATTAAAATTGTATTTTGAACAAAGGAGTTACGTTCATTGGTTGAAATCGAAGGATTGTCGTTTGTTTGCTTTTCACAAAATGACATTCGCAGTCTTTATGTCAGTTTATAGTTAAGATCTTACTGGCCCCATGGGTCGAATTCGGGGAAACTTGTTTTGCTTTGCTCTGCTTGTGCACTCTTGGCTTAGTAATAAGGTTTTTTAACGAACAAGAAAACTGGATTAATGTGTTGAAATTCATCCTGTTTTCTTCGAAAAAAGGATTATTTAAATTTTTCGTTATGGTCAGGATGACTCAACTCCCAAACTACCTAATCTGTGTGTTCCGTCCCAGTCTTAACGACCTAACCTTTGACCCTTTATCAAGTGATTTAAATATGATATCTCGATTTTGGCGAATCTTCAAAAACAGACTATTCGTCAGCAGCGGTTGAAAATCTGCTAAAGTTGATCAACACAGCTATTAATCTCATGCTCTGCACCTGCACAATTCTCTTTTTGTTTTCCAAATGTACTAATTAATATGTTGTATGAAAACTTTGTTTTTCTCAGGAGACACAGGATAAGCCTTTGGCTTAAAGTGTTTCCCTTCTAATAAATCATGTTTAAACCAATCTCATGCTCGGTAATTGTCAGCGAAAACACATTGTTTTTGCAAATAGTAACGTTTTCTATACCCCCGGCTCTATGACGTTAGTAACATGACATAAACGGCATAAATGTGTGAAAATATCAATTAAATTTGTGTTACGTTATCTTGACGACTTACCTTCCCTTATAACAACTACTGCAGTGTACTGATCCAAGTTGACTTAAGGTCAACACAATTTTTAAACAATCCTCTTAACCTGCTGAACGTTCATGCCCTCTTACTCATTTCAGGTAAAAAAAAAATTAGTTTTAAGTTTTTATTTACTTTTCCAGAGAACATACAATAAAGTCGATAACAAAGTAAAAGGAATTAATGAGATTATTGCCAACAGGCTAGGCACCCCCGCAATAATTTGTTTTAAATTTATATTCAATAAATTACCCCCCTCCCCCCCCCCACCCCATTAACATGCTGCTTGCATCATAGCACCTGTAATTGCATTTGTTGTCATAATCACCAAAATCCCCTCAGATTGGTTTTCCAGTGTTGTTATTAGTTCCATAGCATGTTTATATAATAACTATATCAACCAGAATCAAAACGACCGATCACTGATTTCCTGTCAGTTTAGGAGTTGTGTCTCGGATATATCTATAAACATCAGTTCAACATCAGAAAACTAAAAAACCTGAGAAAGTCGATGAAAAAACAAAGAAAAGTAAAAAAAACTTAAATGTCCCTTACAAGCCGCCGTACATCACACATGTTGACCACTGTCTGAAATCACACAGCTTTTTCTGACTGCACCCAACTTTACTTTTTTCAGTTTTATTTTCCATATATTTATTTGATTGATGTTATTATGGTTTGGGGCAGTATAGCACGCCAACTACAACACACAGTTCACAGACATTGTGCAACAGAAAAAATAAATGATTCC
Source organism: Mopalia kennerleyi (assembly GCA_034783855.1). NCBI lineage: Eukaryota > Metazoa > Mollusca > Polyplacophora > Chitonida > Mopaliidae > Mopalia > Mopalia kennerleyi. The sequence goes on from JAVFBX010116260.1 coordinate 6,079, forward strand.
AAACAAATTAGCTTCATAATGTTTCTAAAGGGTAGAGAACACTGGTGTATACTGGAAGCTACCCCTAAGCAAACAGGAAGAAGGGTATATAAACCCCCTACTGTTTACATTTACTGTATCCTTACATTTTTCCTTTTATTTCTCTTCATGTGTTAATATAGGCCTATAATTCCCAGGACTGGATTTTCAGTATTCAGTCACACTCCAAAGAAATAAACTCAGCTCTGGGCAATATCACTAGGCCAGGCGGATTATTAAAGGAAGTGCATTAACAATAGATTGACCTAATGTCGGTTCCTTTAACAGTGGTATTTGCTTTCTCGCAGGCATGCTAGATTCAAAGTGACAGTGTGTTGGTCTGTTGTATTCTCACGTGATTATTTCTGATTCTAATTGTCAAATAGTATGGGCTTTTACTCTGTAATGTACCGTATGACATTTTACATGAACAAGCGGAAAAGTTACCGGGTTAGCCGTCCCAATTTGTTTTTAGACTGAAACTAAATGAAATTAAACATCTACGGATTGTGGGTTTCAACCTACAACATTTTCTGAACTATAGAGACTGTTCAAACTTTTAAACAAAACTGTTATCTCAAAATAACGAAAATACAGCTTATATTAATTTTCTAAAAAAATTTAATTGAATAAGGGGTAACACATGTTATATTAATGTAAAGTAAGGTACATTTGTGTTTTATATTACGACTACGACTGAGGAGTTAAACATTGTAAAGAATGGTAACATGGAGTGAACATGAATTTATTATGTTTCTTCGGATTTGTTACTATACTTTACCACCGTTTTTATGCTGAAAGGTTTAATTTGATAACATGTTTTGAGATGTAGGTATTATTGATCTAAATGTTTAAAAATGCACAGCCTTATATTCCCTATGTTGTCCAGTTCCCGTGCCTTTGGCTTAGTGGTACGCATGTGGCATTACTAATCCTACTTCGATGTACCGTTCGCGGGATCGAGTCCGACTGTCGACCAGCATATATATGAGTGAGTCACACGATGCGGCTTCCGAAATCTCGGGGGTGTTGAGGCACGAACCGCAATTACAACCCTTGCTGCAATAACTGTTGCATTACGGGAAGCATTTTGCACCCGTAGCTTACTGCAGTGCTTATTGCAATATGGGTACCCGTAATGCAATAATTATTTTTATTGCATTAACGGTAATACTCGTACCTATCATGTCCCGTAATGCAATAGCACTCAACCAAAAGCATTTAAATGTTATTCGAGATTGATCATTCCTCTGGAGCCCTGTGTGATTCAAGTATGAGCATTTTCAAAAACACTAGAGGAGTAGTAATTTGTTACCGAATTTCTGCATTTGTGTTGTTCTGCTGTGTTCAACACAACGTTGCCACATACAAATTATATAACATGGAGCACGGCGATAGACACAAAGCAATCAGTCAATGAGTCAATCCCCTGGACATTAGCCCCGTGCGGACACTATCCCCCTCGTAGACTAATTCCATCCGAATTTTATCACCCCCGTCCCCCCTTAACACACAGAAAGGAGCCCCGCTCGGATTTTATGCCCCCAGAGAGTAGCTACGCCTGGGTTTTACCCCTCTCAGTAACACAAGCCCCAGGCCTGGACTATTTTTCTGTCTGATTTTCTGGGTCATATCCGTATTATTGAAAGTTTAACTAAGCTCTTACATGGAAGAAAAAACTTTGTTATAAACATTTAAACTTACTTTTGTCACGAAGGTTTAGAATGAAACTTTAGAAGAGTTAAATATACTATGATGGTTGGTTGGGACCATCGCACTTGCCAGTTTTTTACTGCATTCTTAAGAACGACTGTGCCACGAAAATGCTGGACGAAGATGCAATGGTGCAAACATGTTATGAGAAAATGTAGAAACAACAGTACGAAGGAACATAGACCCGACGATTAGAGGGCGTTAAGATGCGAAAACCAGAAGATTCGATAAAACGAAGGTACAAGACATCCCATTTACGCGACCAAGCTGGCTGTTAACCTTCAACGCTTAATGTGTTGTTTTTTAAACAAACAACACAAATTCAATGAGTATTTAGATTGCACTAGATTTCGAATTAAGCCTAAAAATGCTAGAGAGAGACTTTATCAGTCAAACCCTTTGATCTTGTCCACGGCGAGTCATCAAGACTCTACATTTAAACGTGTTAACAGGCGCGCACTGCCATAACGATGCACTTCACACTAGAGTGCTTAACAATGGAATCCCGATAATTGACATAGAAGAATATTTAAATTTAAACGTAGTGGTGGTAGTTGTGACGGTGGCGATAGTTGAGGGGTAGAAGGGTTTTGTTGGAAGTGGTGGAAGTAAAAGTGGTGATGGCGATGGAGGCGATACAGCGGTGGTGATGGAAACGAGATTGTCTCGTCAACCACACGCATTCTTTTTCTATAGAACAAAAATAATAGTTTTCAGACAGAAGACTTGAATCCTTAACAATCCCACAAATTACAATAGAGTGCATCGCCGAAGACTTGAACCACCTAAATATCTATAAAACTTAGACTGTTTAGGAGTAACCATCACCGCCAAGAAAGCCGTATACTATAAATTATTTGTATAATAAGTTACCATATTTTTTTCTGGTTACCCACCAAAATGGTCGAATGGAGTATATAGTCCATATATAATCCAGGCCACAGGGCTGCGCTGTGGTTCAGCTGGTTGCGTGTTGGATGGCTGAATCCCGTTCAATGCCCTCAGTTTTCTGGTGGACTACAGAGAACGATGGACGATTGTTACCAAGTTTCTTTCCCATTTTCCGCCAAATACACAGGCAATGCAAACTCCTCACAATATTATGTTTGGCCATAACCGACGATGTCGTACGTTCGACGGAAACTGTTTCACAATTACCGTTTTGGCGAGTCTATTGTCTTGGTATATATGGCGAAGGTAAATTGTGAAGATGTTGAAAGGGGAAGTAAACAAATAAATGAAGTTAGCCTGTCAACAAGATGTTCTGAGTGTGTGAATAGCTTTCATATACCTGGTAATCACTGAATTGGCTTTTACAGGAATATGAAAGCTATCCACAACCTGTTCACAGCCTATCTGCTAAGACTCCCTTGCATTTTCTGTTTGCTTTCCCTTTCAGGTGGGTTTTAAAATACTATCACACGATTACAGCGTCAATTAGCACAGACAATAAAACCAACAAAACCCCTTAATATATCAAATGTGACATTTCCCATACACGCTGCAGTATCTTTCCAACTAGCCAATTCTACACGGCGTTTGTACCAGTATCAGCTGCATTCATCAACTTGAACATGAGAACGAACTGTCATATAGTGCGTTACGGATTCATTAGGTGATAGCAATTCTATATTATTTAGATCTTCAAAACTTATCCGTAATGTAATTATTAATGCATAACGGTTATCATTTGCCGCTCGTTATGCAATCAAGAGGCATAAAGGGCTGTTTCCACCGAAACCAATAATCGCAGCGGTTCCCGCAACGGTTACCGTTGCGTCATCTGCAGACAATCACTTCAACGTAAATGCCTACTACTGTCTCCACCAAAACCGCTGAAGGTATCGTAACACAAAAAGCCGCTGCGTTTCCCGCATCCAGTCGCTCGCTCGACTGATTTTACTGCGGTTTCTCTTCCGTCTGATAGAGGTTGTAGTGCATCGAACTTGGTGCATGTGATTGATTTACGGTAATTCGTGTTTTCGTTACTAATGTCCCTCTCTATCTTAACGAATAATTCCCCCTGTGGAGTCATCCTGAAGTATTCGTGAAACTTGTCCTCGTAAGAGGGCAACTCTTTCACAAGATGATGATACTCTCCGTAAATCTTTCGAGTTTGGAATATTTTGTGCACCCAAAATCGATGCTTGCGCTTTCGTTTCATTCGAGCGACGGCATAGAGCAAGACAATATCCTCAAAGCCTGAACCGTCCATATCGACTATTAAATTATAGCTACTAGGTCTTCATTTGTTTTGGGTGATTATTTTTCCCGCGCTGCGAATTCCCGCCAGAGTCGCATCCGGTGGAGGCAGTTCACGCTGCGGGAAACGCTGCGGCTCCCGCAGCGGTCCCCTCTGCGGTTCTGGTGGAAATACCATGAACGGGCTGGCTTGGAGCTCCGTGGTTAAGAGCATACTTGTAACTATATCAGAGCATGATCTATTTAGAAAAAGCCACCATGCAAGGACAATAATAATTGCGGCTCTTCTCGATCCGCCATATTAACTCTACGCTTAATGTGAATAAACTAAACTAATACAACACTGTGATGAATATACAACGATAATGGTAAAGATTTTTAGAGATTCAAGCCTGACAAAATTTTTAAGGTTTCTAAGAATATCAAGAATTGTGCTTTTGTTTGTTTATGAAATTATCATCTGAAGTGTACTGTAAGATATATCAAAGTTTTAATTATAATTCCATGCGTTTTGTATTTATCAAATAAATTGGTAGACAATGTCGATTTGTTGCCAGTCGATATTCATTCACCAGTTCACTTCCGTGATTTATTTAAAATGTATTATTTGTTATCAATTATCTTGATAATACTTACAGTTTATCAATATTAATTATTTTAAAATGTTGATGTTCGCAATGTTGATTACAAATGTCAATGATGTTTTACTGTAGATTATTATGAATAAATCAATAAGTAAACAAAACTTAAGTAAAACCTGATGCAATATATACTAGCCGCGGTGCGAAGAATAAATATTCTGTCTGCAAGTATGAGTATATTCTCTAAATGAAAAAATCCCGAACTCAACAAAAATAGAAATATTGTTTTGTTGTGTTGCCACTTTATTTTTTTTGTTTCTACCAATGTGGCGGTTTTTGGGATGAAGTATGTTTCGGGAACTTTCATTGTACGCCGCTTGATACATGTACTTCCAGGTTGTTCTTTATATGGATGGTGTTGTTGGGATGTGTTCTGAAGCCATGCCCGGAAAGAAAACAGGATCAAGATATTTTAGAATTCCGTCAAATGGCGCAGTGTCCATATCATACCCAATCTGGCCGCTGGAAGCTCGCACCTACAAGATTAAAGTTTCAGCTTTTACAGAGTATGGAAGTGATGGGGTAGAAAAGCAACTATACGTAGTGGTAAGATTGGTTCTTTTGAAGTTAACATGAATTGTTTTCTTAGTGAATTCCATATGAATATATATAGTGTCCATTTTCTCAACTGTGTCAATGGTAGGCTACTGTAAAAGCAAACGCATGCTGCGCTAAACTAATGGATAGTAAACTAGTCTATACTTCTTCCTGAGAAAGGCCCCGGCATGTGGGCCGAAAGCTCGTTTTACTAAATAATTACGTGGAGTAGCTCAGGAGTTTGTGTTTTTATTTAGTCTACTTCTGTTGAAAACAGCAGAATTTAAATGCCACGGTGCAGAAAATTACTTTGCCAAAATATATTAGGTAAAATATAATAAATAATAAAATGTGTAACACAATTAACACCATGAGAAAATGAGGCCAATAAAGTCATACCACGTTTCGCTGATATTTAACACGGGGTCGTGTACATGACATTGTACGTTGAATCAGTTTTTGTCCATGCTCTATAATACATACACAGTGCGTTGCAATACACCTAAATGTGTCAAAATATCAATAAGTTTATGTCGTTAAGGCATGTTGATTTGATATCATTTGATGTTTAATGTTGAATTGAACAATTTGAAAATAAGTAGGCCAATATGATGAAGGCTAGTTTTGTTTTCTAATATAGTATCCAAGGAGAGAACACCAGGCGGTACGCAACCTTTCGCGGTTCAGCTCTGTGATGCACCATGATCTTATCCCATGTAAGACAGCGTTTAAGTAACAAGAAAACAAATGAATGATGCTAAAACATTACCAGCTGGTCCCAAGTTCACAACACAGTCTAATAGTTCCCCTCCTTCTAACAGATTGCAGAAATGCGCCATTAACATCTGATTGAAGTGAAAATGAAAGGGTCCAGCCTCTGCTACATTGTTTTTGCAAAATACAACCCTTCAAATACTACAGGAGGACTCCTAGCATTTTACATGTTCAATGGGATTCATAGAACTCCGGCTAAAACAATCTCTGCTCTGTCTATGTGCCAGTTCAATAGACCTCGCCAAGTCTATTGAACTTGTCCCCAAGTGTATGTTGTGTGAAATCATTACTCTGTAAAACCGATGGCAAAAATGATCCACTACCGGGGAGTCTAAATTTCAAAGATTTCGTCAGTGCTGGTTGAGTCAATGCGGGTCACTGTCTCCACCTAATGGTAACATTGGTAGGGGAAGGTGAGTTAAGATGAACCAGGGGGCAAGATGAAACCGTTTCTATTGCTGATGCCATAACTATCTGTTTGAACATGTGGCGCCATCTATATGAGCGCCTTTTTATGATGTATTTCCCATGTGTTTGGTCTGATTTTTAATCAGAAAACTGTTTGAATCTCTCAAACTGAATTCTACGATTTTAGATATGTGGTTTTATACATTCACATATACTAGGTGTCAATCTTACGTCATACTTTTGTTTTGTAGACTAGGTTTTGATTGTCACTGACGCATTTATTGACACATTGGTCTTCACTAACTACATTCCTATTTAAAATGGGGCCATTCCAATAAAATGTTTTATTTCCATGGTAACATAATGAAACATAATAATAGTACACCAGACGACGTGAACACGTTTAAAACCATACCGCTTAACGCAGGGATTTACAATTTTGGACACACATAGGTTTTCGCTAAACTACATTCCTTTTTATATCCTATTTCAATCTTAAAGGTCAAATGTTCATATGGGCAATACATTTGGTTTCCAGAGCCTATCTAGAAAACCGTTCAATATTTGTTTTACCAAACTTTGTATTTCCTTCAAACAGGTACTTAGGTTGTGCCTTTTACTATTTTAACATTTCTACAGCAAATACCTAATTTGCATATTTCAATCTTAAAGGTCAAATGTTCAAATGTGCAATACATTTGCTTCCAGAGCCTATCTAGAGAACAGTTCAATATTTTTTACCAAACAGTATTTCCTTCAATCAGGTACTAAGGTTGTGCCTTTCCTATCTATATGTTTTTACATTGCATACATACTTTGCATATCGCAATAGTAAAGGTCAAAGGTTATTATGTGCAATATGTTTGCTTGCCGGAGCCTATCTAGCGAACCATTCAATATTTTTGTCCTAAAGTTTATATCTCCTTCAATCAGGTACTGAGGTATAAAACATCAATATAATTTTTTTATGGACTTTACAACAAACAGGAGAGTAGCCCACTTACATGTACATGTATATATGACAACAACATAAAACAATACATAATAGATAAAAACAAACATGCTTAAATGAATAAATGTATACACCAATCTCAGAGTAATATTGTCATGGGGCTCAATAAATAAGAGATTGTTTATATAATATATATTCATTTGACAAAGGTATCACAACAAAATCTATTAACAGCAGATTATTTTTAAAAAATAAAACTGATTTAAAAACTGCATTTTTAATTATAGTGTACAGAACAAAAACATTGTACACTATTGTCTAGGACTTGAGGAAGTGTAAGTTGGAATAAATGACTAAATACTAAAGTTCCATTTATTAAACTTATACTATATGGTTGGCAGGAGGTTTACCTGTATGCTAAATATTCACATTATATGGAATTTTAGTTCATTATAGTAATTAGTTTATCTGCGGAGATATGAGAGCTGTGCTCACTTCTGCTCTAGTTAAAATGGGGTTATTCCAATCAAGTTTCTAGTTTCCATGGCAACATAATGATACATAATAATAATAATAGTATTCCAGACGAGGTGAACACGTTTAAAACCATACCGCTTAACCCAGGGTTTTCAAATTTTGGAAACACATTAGTCTTGCATTAATCTACATTCCTATTTAAAATGAGGCCATTCCAATCAAGTTTCTAGTTTCCTTGACAATATGACGATACATATTAATAATAGTATACCAGACGACGTGAACGCCTTTCAAATTATACCGCTTAACGCAGGGTTTTCAAATTTTGGAAACACATTGGTCTTCCACTAAACTTCACTCCTATTTAAAATATGGCCATTCCAATCAAATTTCTGGTTTCCATGGCAGCATCGTGATACCTATTAATAATAGTATTCCAAACGACATGAACATAAAACCATACCGCTTAACACAGGTTTTTTGGAAACACATTTGTCCTACACTAAACTACATTCCTATTTAAAATGGGTTCATTCCAATCAAATTTCTGGTTTCTTTGGCAACATAATGATAATAATAGTATAACAGACCATGTGAACACAGTACAAAATGATACCACTAGACACACGTTTTTTAAATTTTAGAAACACATTATTTTACTAATGTTTTAAAAACAAATTAGGAAAAGATAATTTTAAGAAAAAATGTTAAATGTAACTTTAAAAATTTAATTAAATAAAATAATTAAAAAAATTCAGTGCTTAAAAAATGGGTGTTTTAGAAAAAATTACATCTTGATATTATGAGATATCATTCAGATTTAAGAACAAAACTATGTTGGAAAAAATGCTCTAAATAAAATGGACCTATTCGAATCGAGTTTCTAGTTTCCATGGCAACATAATGATACATAATAATAATAGTATTCCAGACGAGGTGAACACGTTTAAAACCATACCGCTTAACCCAGGGTTTTCAAATTTTGGA
>JAVFBX010116371.1:0-27883 GCA_034783855.1 Mopalia kennerleyi
CACCCCTCTATGTTCCTAGTGTATGGTACAATCACCATCTCAGGTATGGTCCACACCCCTCTATGTTCCTAGTGTATATGGTACAATCACCATCTCAGTTATGGTCCACACCCCTCTATGTTCCTAGCGTATGGTACAATCACCATCTCAGTTATGGTCCACACCCCTCTATGTTCCTAGCGTATGGTACAATCACCATCTCTCTATGTTCCTAGTCTATGTACAAACACCATATCAGGTATGGCCCACGCCCCTGTGGGTCCATACTGCATATTACAATACTATGGTAGTTATGATCCAAACCCCTGTAGATTTCTAGCGTAGGGTACAATCATCATCTCAGTTATGGTCCACATCCCTCTATGTTCCTAGTGTATGGTGCAATCACCATCTCAGTAATGGTCCACACCCCTCTATGTTCCTAGTGTATGGTACAATCACCATCTCAGTAATGGTCCACACCCCTCTATGTTCCTAGTGTATGGTACAATCACCATCTCAGGTATGGTCCACACCCCTCTATGTTCCTAGTGTATGGTACAATCACCATCTCAGTAATGGTCCACACCTCTCTGTTCCTAGTGTATGGTACAATCGCCATCTCAGTTATGGTCCACACCCCTCTATGTTCCTAGTGTATTGTACAATCACCATCTCAGTTATGGTCCACACCTGTCTATGTTCCTAGTCTATGTACAAACACCATATCAGGTATAGTCCACGCCCCTGTTGGTCCATACTGCATATTACAATAATCGTGATAATTATAGTCCGAACCCCTGTAGTATCCAAGTGTAGGGTACAAACACCATGTTAGTTGTGGGCTACAGTCCTGTAGATTCCTAGTGTATGGTTCTAGTGTTATCGTCCACATAACTGTAGGCTCCTAGTGCGTGTGCTACAATAACCATCTCAGTTATGGGTTGCATCCCTGTTGTTTCTTAGTGTACTTATGGATGTAGTACAATCACATATCAGTTTTGCTCCGCACCTTTTTAGTGTAGCACTGTCATTATATCAGTGTTGATGCACTGGTTTAATACATTCACTATCTCAATTCTGGTCCACCCCGCGTACTTCATTTCTTATCTCATTATTACTCGATATTAAGAGCACTGGGACTATCATCGGTTGGCAACCAAACAGCTCGTGTGTGCTAGATCAGCGCTATATATGTTACCATTGTGATTAACTTGACTCTCCTGTAATACCGTTTTATTGCGTTTACTGCAGGTAAGTCGGGCGAATTATTAATGAGGAACAATTAGCCGTGGTTCCTCCCTTGTGTTTTCTCACCATCTACTTTGATTACAGATCGTATTAGAGTGACGAGAACCCGGTAACAGTTTAATGTCCGAAGGCTTAATTCTAATCCCTTGGCTTGCCCTGAGAATCAACTGGTTTCTTCTTCCTACAAGGATCAATTGGTAGATAGTAACAGATTTAGGTATCGCGGTCGAGCTGAAATAACATTCATCTTAAACACGTGAAATAAACCATGTCACTAAGCAGGTTAATATTAACATGTTTAATTTTCAAACATTCATATAATGGAAACTCAGCCTTGGCTTGACTGGCTTTATTGCATATTTTCAAGAAAATAATTTTGCGTATAAAAATTAATATGCCAACAAAATATAATGGAAGTTGATAATTAAGTTCAGTCAGAAACGATTGAAACCACGTTTTTAGATAAAGGAATCGAAAAGTCTACCAAGGAGGGACCAAACATTTGCCAGACACACCAGGTTTCTGAAGGCCTCGATCTATAATTCAATTCTACGCAAACGGCCGGTTTTTGCTTGGGTCCTCTGCGAATTCAGTACGAACCGAATGATGAATTATATAGCGGCTCATTAGCATAGGCACGGAAAGACATCAACCCCAATCACTTCTATACACTTCGGATGTGTGAAGGCGTTAGAGAATAAGATATTGATATAGTATACAAATATTGAACTCTGAGAATACCTAATTAAGCCGGAGACAAAATATGTTTGGGACATATGCATAAGGAGTGGTTGCTCGAACAGTTTTCGTGATGTAGAAAAGAGTTTCGTCTGATTAGTTTAAATGAACGTCATCCCACTCTACGTCATATCTACATTTGAGTATATAGAACGTGTTATAGTAGCAATTGTGTTGTTTTTCAGTTTGAGCCAAAGAAGGTTAACGTGCATCAAAAGTACAGTACCGGGAATATAATCACCAAAATCATGAACTCTTTAGTGACATTCTTCTTATTTACTTGGACTTTGGTGGCAGTGTTGGCTACGGATGATACATTACAAGATGACAAAACTAGAATGGAGGAGTCTGTAAGGTGAGTTCAATGCCAACATGCTTAATGGATTTAATGAATGGATGGGTGTGTTTGGCGTTTTTCTTACACTTGTTTTCATGACGACCAGAAGGGCATATAGCAATATTTGTGATTAAATTATGCAATGCAGTAAATAACCCTATTTCGGATCGTAATATTATAGTTAAACAGCAACTGATTAATCGAAGGGCAATTTAATACAGAAACGGACAGCAACCAACATTATCATTTGGCAACTGATAAGTTTTACAATCAAACAGATATCTCACCTGTCTCCCCTTGTTCGAAGATATGACATATTGTGAAAGGTGTCATAATATCTCTATTAGTTGTGATGTGGTATCTTTGATTGTAAATTAGTGAAAATAATCCATGACTAAATTTTTATAAATGATTACAATTTGGCGTCTGTAATTGTATGTAAGTGATAAATTTATATCCGCATTTCTATTTATGTGATATATGCTTTGTATATCTTCAAAAGCGATACTAATATGTTGTCTGGAATAAGTAATAGTATTCTGCTATCCCTATAAGTGATAATAAATTGCTAGTCGAGCTTAGTTTGTAATTCGCTATTAGCCATAATGATATGACAATAATTTTATTTTTGTGGTTACTACCTGTCACCTGTAAATCTCAACATGTATAACAATCTGCTATTTATAACTCCACACGACGATAATATTCAGTTATATGTAATTGCCTAATTGTGATAGTAATCTGCTATCTGTAATTCCCTATTAGCGATAATAACCAGCTCTCTGCCTTTTTATATTACTGAACATTAGCATATAGGCCTATCTGCTAAAAACAATTATGTGACAGTCTGCTTTCTGTAATCCTCTATAATATTTTCCTGTCTGTTTATCCTTTATTTTCTCTATTAGCGATAATAATCTCTGGTCTGTAGCTCCTTTTTAACTATAATCAGTAATTATCTATTAGGGATAATAATCTCAGGCCTGTAGCTCCCTTTTAACTATAATTATTTATTGGGGATAATAATCTTCGTCTGTAGCTCATTTTTAGCTACAATCTGTAATTATCTATTAGGGATATTAATCTCCGGTCCGTAGCTCCATTGTAGCTATAATCTGTAATTATTTATTAGGCATAATAATCTCCGGTCTGTAGCTCCCTTTTAGCTATAATCTGTAATTATCTATTAGGGATAATTATCTCAGGCCTGTAGCTCCCTTTTAACTATAATTATTTATTGGGGATAATAATCCCCAATAATCTGTAGCTCCCGTTTAGCTATTATCTGTAATTATATATTAGGGGTAATAATCTCCGGTCCGTAGCTCCCTTTCAGCTATAGTCTGTAATTATCTATTAGGCATAATAATCTCCGGTCCGTAGCTCCCTTTTAGCTATAGTCTGTAATTATCTATTAGGCATAATAATCTCCGGTCCGTAGCTCCCTTTTAGCTATAATCTGTAATTATCTATTAGGGATAATAATTTCAGGCCTGTAGCTCCCTCTAAGCTATAATCTATAATTATCTATTAGGGATAATAGTCTCAGGCCTGTAGCTCCCTTTTAACTATAATTATTTATTGGGGATAATAATCTCCGGTCTGTAGCTCCCTTTTAGCTATAATCTGTAATTATCTATTAGGGATAATAATATCCGGTCTGTAGCTCCCTTTTAAATATAATCTGTAATTATCTATTAGGGATAATAATCTCCGGTCTGTAGCACCCTTTTAGCTATAATCTGTAATTATCTATTAGGGATAATAATATCCGGTCTGTAGCTCCCTTTTACCTATAATCTGTAATTATCTATTAGGGATAATAATCTCCGGTCTGTAGTTCCATTTAAGCGATGATCTGCTATATGTTTTTCTCCAAACCTGATGTGTGTAATTTTTTATTAGCAATACTAATCTCATATGTGTAGGTTTCTTTGAGCAGTAAAATTTTATCTGTAATTCTTTATAAGCAATAATGATTTCCTGTCTGAAGTTCCTTTAAGGCCATAATATGTTATCTGTAATTCCCGTTTAGCGAAAATATTCTTGTTTGCAGTTACCTTTTAGGTGAGAATCTGTAATTCTCTTTTAGCGATGATAATCTTGTCTGCAATTCCTTTTTAGGTGATAATCTACTTTCTGTAATTCTCTTTTAGCGAGGATAATCTCAAGTCTATTTTCATTTTGATGAGAATCTGCTGTCTGTATTCTCTAACAGCGATAATAATATCCTGTATGTAGTTCCCTTCTAGCGATAATGTACTATCTGTAATTCTTTTTAGCAATGATAATGTCCTGTCTAATTTCCTTTGAATGATAATCTGCTATCTGTAATTCTCTATTAGCGATAACAATGTGCTATCTACACTAGCCATAGCACTCTTCTTTTGTGTTCTTCAATAAAATAACGATAATCTGCTATGTGTAATTCAGTATCAGTTGTGAATTGTAATTCTACATAGGCGACAAAAGTTTACTATACATAATTTTCCATAAGATAGTTATCTGCTGTCCATAATTTCCTATAAGCGATAATAATCTGCTATACAACATTCTCTATAAGATAATAATATGTCATCCAAAATTCTCTATAAGTCTTAATAATGTGTTATCCAAAATGTTCTATAAGCGATAATGATCTGCTATCCAACATTCTCTAAGAGTTATAATACTCTGTTATCCAAAATTCTCTATAAACGACAATAACCTGCTATCCAAAATTCAGGTTATTGTCCTGAATTTTGTATAAAGGATGATAACCTACTATCCCAAATTCTCTATAAACGATGATTAACTGCTATCCCAATTTCTCTACAAACGATGATTACCTGCTATCCCAAATTCTCTATAAACGATGATAACCTACAATCCCAAATTCTCTACAAACGATGATAGCCTACTATCCCAATTCTCTATAACCGATGATAACGTACTATCCAAAATTCTATATAAACATGGATAACATACTATCCCAAATTCTCTATAAACGATGATAGCCTACTATCCAAAATTCTGTATAAACGTGGATAACATACTATTCCAAATTTTCTATAAACGATGATAACATACTATCCCAAATTCTCTATAATCGATGATAACATACTATCCAAAATTCTGTATAAAAGTGGATAACATACTATCCCAAATTTTCTATAAACGATGATAACATACTATCCCAAATTCTCTATAAACGACGATAACATACTATCCCAAATTCTCTATAAAAGATGATAACATACTATCCCAAATTATCTATAAACGATGATAACATACTATCCCAAATTTTCTATAAACGATGATAACATACTATCCCAAATTCTCTATAATCGATGATAACATACTATCTCAAATTCTCTATAAACGATGATAACATACTATCCCAAATTCTCTATAAACGATGATAACATACTATCCCAAATTATATATAAATGATGATAACATACTATCCCAAATTCTCTATAAACGACGATAACCTGCTATCCCAAATTCTTTGTAGACAATAATAATCTGCTACCCTGAACGGTTATACTATTTTGTGCATAATTCTCTATAAGTAATATTTAATGTTCGTCTGTTTAATGACAATAATCTGCTATTTGTGATGCTTTATCAGTCGAGAAAACGTTCTATATGTATTTCTATGTTGGCGACAACAGTTTGCCCCACATAGTTCTCCATAAGATAATAATTGTATGCCCATAATTATCTATAAGTAATAATACTCTTCTACACAGCATTCTTTATAAGGGGTAATAATATGCTATCCCAAAGTCTCTATACGCGAAAATAATCTGCTATCAATTATTCGCTATTAGCGATAATAATCGGTTACTCACAATTCTATATTACCGGTGGTAATATAATTTCTGGTTTAGCTATTAGCGAATATAACGTTTTATCGGTATTGCTCTATTAGTTACCGCAAAGGGCTGTTCATATAATTTCTATTATTTATAATATCTTAATTTTTCTGTTTCTAAGCTGTTCAAATCTCTGTATTTCTCTTTTAGCGATAACAATTAGCTAATAGTGTTTCTTCTATCCATTGCAATATTATTTACAAGCTCTAAGACACTATATCATATTCTGTTTTAATTCTCTAAAACAAATGTATCGCAATTAAACTGTTTAATATTGAAACAAGTCACGTCGGTTTTCCATCTGTAGGCCTGTAGTAAGCTTGGGTAATATTAGTGTAGGACAATTTGTAAGTCCATGGTATTACATTTATCAAACTATTCAACATGTCACTGAGATAGTATCCCTTAAAATTCACACCACAGGTATCCAAATAATCACGCACATTCGGTAATATAATTGTAAATGAAATGCCTTTTAATACAACTGGGCCTACTTCATCAGATAAACCAGCGCACCGCCTCTCACTTGTCACTTCCTTTCGGTCTGGTAGGATTTAATAAATAAAACAAATTTGTGGTCTACAGCAAATGCGATTCAAACTTAAACAAGTAGTTATAAAGATGTCCTAAGAAAAGAGTCCAGCAGCCTGATTTTAATATTTCGGTTAAAAAAAATATGTGAAGATACTTTTTTTTCCAATTACATAGTTATTAATATATATTATTTTGAATACTTGGTTAAACCTCGTGTTGTGAGGACAATTTCGTTAAATTTCTTCAAAATTGTTCAATTTAATCCATAATTATATGAACAGCACTGCATCATGATTAGAAATCAGAAATTCTACAATAATAATCTAAGTCTTTTGATTGGCTGACGGGTGTAACCACTGAATCGCTTATCATACCGGATCAAAACTGGGACATTCCATTGGCCGTTTTGTGTAGCCAGAGTGCAATACTTTGGGCGAGATTTGTTCATTTAAAAGACGCAGACACGTTAAAATGTGAACTTTGGGACATAATGACCCATTATCGTCGCATCGACTCTTTAAATGTACATCAATGCCTTTCAGGCATGTGGCGAGCCATTTTAAATAAATAATTTGAGTCATAACGACTTCTCCGTAAAATTTCATGTGCGATATTTATTTCTTTGTTCATCAGTCCATTCGTTCGTTCATTCGTATATTTTTTTTAGTTACTTAGTGGAATCTAACTTATACGGCAAATTGGCACTGTCAATGATTGGGGCATATATATACGGGGTTTCAACCAGGTCATCCATACAAAAATAATAGCAATGCAAGGGTGTTGTCTGCAGGACTAACCACCAATCAAATCAATACATACCATAAAGACTGATTGCTGTTAACAGGTATTAGTAAACGATGTTTTTAAGGTGAAGAATACACCCGTTTTGTTTTACTAGTTCAAGTACAGATAGAAATACACTTCCCTATAGATGATATACTGTAGGTAAAAAAAATGTGATTAATGAATTTGTGTGATTTTTAATCAATAATTTAGATTTCATTATAGCAGCTGGATAGTACAAGCCTCTCAGACATGCATAACACTCCAAAATTAAGGCATTTTTTTCGACCCAAGAAAGAATAGGTGTTAAATTAATTTGAAGACATGGTCCTTCTGAACGTGTGTATGTGGGAGGAGTACATTCATTGCCTTATGACTATCTAGCTGTCTGGAGTATTGATCTGGCAAGCTGAATTACTCACAACGTAAGTAAAACGACGCTGTATAAAAGGCTGTGTGCAAACAGAGGGGGACAAATAACTGCAAATTTACCAAGGATGAATTCTCAATAGATCTTAAGACCACCACTTCGAAAGGTATCGATCGTCGCGTGCAGCACCCTTATTGCTTATTCACAATATGCCAATTGATATCATCTATTGGCTCGAGTCCACAACCTACATCTTGGAATAGAAACATGTGCAGAACTATTTGACGATTGTAAATATTTCTAAACACGATGTCAGCTATTTTATTCCACAGAGACCGTCCTCTTTTTGCCTGTAAGTGTTTCGTTAGAGCTGTAGAAAGGAAACTTGACAGCCACTCGATCAATATTTGTGTAAACATTTGTAGTGCCAATAACAAAAGTCAATTGAGTTTTCATCGCTCTATCCTGTTAAAAACTAACGAGGTTTTATTTATGACGGCAATTAGCACACTCTCTCTTTCATCTTTTCCGGTACAGCTTTATGGTGACAAAGTACGAGGAAACGTTACAGGTGGAACATTGTCAGAATTTGTACAGAATATCCCAATTAGCTTACTCTGTTTGAGGCCACATGGCAGCTTAAGTTATATAAAAAAGTACAACTGGGACCAAACAACAACTATGCAATGATGTCAAATACACATTTGGTATAAAAGCGTTAATAACAGTGAATCAACTCTGCTGGTCTCCGATTAAAAGCCATACAGACTATCGAGCTATGCTTTAGATATGTATGATTGTCAAATCAAACAAATGAAACTCGTGGACTCCAATCCTGACCCAAACGTCAAGTCCTAACATTTGGAAACCAGACATAGGCCAATAAAACGAAAAATTGATTCAATTTGTACTGACTGTCAAATGTCCATCTTGTTCCCAATTTCTTAATACCACTTTATACAAGAGCTGTCAGGTATTAATATTTCTGCGTAGCAAACATTTGCCAAGCTAATATTGGGCAGACAAGCATTCAGCAAACAAATGTGGTCAAACAACCTATCGTTCAACCAACAATCGTCAGGAAAACATTCCGCTGCACTCTTAAAAGTAATGGTTCATTAAGGGTTCTTTAGAAAAGAGAATGAATGTATGTTGAACCAGAATGGTTCTTATGGAACCATTACGACAACAACGGTTCTTTGATATAAAATAAAGGGATAAATACTTCGAACAGTTGCTGTGAGGATTCCATACATAACCAAAAAGGGTTCCACCATATCAATGGCCGAAGAACTTTAAAGGGTTCCATTTGAGCCAAATTGTTTCTAAGAGCGTGGCAAATTTTTGTCAGGCAAACAATCGTGATGCAAACATTTATTATATCAAACAGTTTGCCTTCGAATGTCTTCAAGTTTCAAATAATAAAACTATACCAAGGTAGCAGCAGTTGTACCAACTCCGAGCTTTTAATAAAACCTGACGAAGAAACTCTTTGGCAAGAAAAACGCTGAATAGAAAGAAGCCTAAATACATTTTAGTTGATTTAATCACAGAGCGTCAGAATGAATGGCATATTGCACTAAATACAAGTGCCAGTTATTCGTGTCAGTACACTTCCTGCCTGTCACCCAGCGGATATAGTTTCCTTTAATACATTCCCAAAGGGAACATTTGAAAACGCGTATCTACACAAAAATTGATTGGTATTGTGAAGCTATATTTCTCATTTTGTGTAACAAACAGTGTTATACAAGTTATAAATAAATTTTAAAAAAATATTTTATTAAATAACGCTAAACCTATTTTCCAAACTAACAGAAGTGGTGCTATTGTGTCCCTGGTTGAATTATATTGAGTTATCGAAAATGACTGACTTAATAAAATGAACCCATAATTGTCTCGTTAAACAACTTCTACAGTTCGAAGTGTATAACTGCTTGATACAGACTAGACAGAAATACTGTTTGCATGTATACATAATTTTGAACATTTGACCTATCTTTTTATCCGATTAGAGAATTGAATTAGATAACGTATCCAGGAAAGGTTAGAATCAACGAGGCCATCGATCATTCAAATTTAACAACGGATGGCAATTGGTAAATCGATGACTAATGTGCAAGTGTGAAGAGCCGATTCTGTTCGCGTATTTTTTAAGTATTGTAAACCCTATAGAATGTATTGTTCGCAGGTTATTAGATACATGCTTAAAGTTCCCCAGTTTAGACAGTTTTTATTCTGGACGTTAAAAGCTTTTTAACAGGTGTCAATCGCACTTGCAAAGTTTTTGTCATCCGGTAAGACCTTCATGAAAAACCGTTTGGTGGATCTGTAGTGAATTCTGTTCTTAAACAATACTTATTACCTAATGTGAGATATCTTCTATTTGGCTATATGTCTTGCGTATTATTTGTCAAATGTACTCTCGTGTCTACGTCAGGATTGAACTTAACCCAAGTATATAAAGAAAACAATAATGAACAAAATGTTTAACTGTCCGAGTAACTGCTTGCAATCAGCTTCTTTGATAACTAAATGATATCCATTCAGATTGCAGTTTATCACCGTAACATTAAGTTCTTTCATATGAATATTAATTATGGTGTTTAGTCAAGTTGGGTAATTTTGGTGCCAAGCAGGTAAAGTCTCGCTTAGGCAGACCTGTGTCTTTTGTTATCTCACAGGAGATTCAGGAAAAAAACATAACATAGGATTTCTCTCGGTGTCATGCATAGGTACTTTGCTGTTGGTCAGGCCGAATCAAAGGTATCTGCCTCATACCTGTCGTAGGCAATCTCTCGATTTTCGCCGATCCCATATGTCGACTGTTATACTCTCGTCGTGTGAAAGTTAAGTCAGGTTTAACAATTTATGACGTTAACCTGCAGTGGTTCAGTCTTTCGGGTTTTAAAATATACATTTAAAATATCGAAATTTATTAACTTTCTATTTTCTGATCACTCATTGGCTGATGTTTATCTCGTGTATGTTTAGAAATTAACCAATTACAGCAGGCGATTTTGACAAATTATCTTGACCGCAACCAGTCACCTAAGGTTATTTCATTGTCTGCCATGAATTTTATCAAGTCAAAGATTTCTTTCACTTGATGTCGGACTGAATTTCGTGGCATATACTCGCTGATGTTTTACTATTTATGCTAACTTAATGAGTGTTATATAATAAAACAGTTGAGCATTTTAACTCGGTATGTACTGCATGAGTAATACAGACACGCATGCATCATCATGTCGAGTTCAGCCAATATGACTAAAGGAGGTTTGTATAACTGAGGGTGTGTATAACAATAAGGCTTTATGAGTTACCAATTTCACCTTCACCTTGATTCACAGGACCACATTTTTCTACAACATACGTCCGCATAAAGAAGACAATATCTATCATTTTAAACTTTTCACCGATTTGTGGTAGCCATTAAGGTATTCGTGTTATCTTTCTGACGGTAAAACTGAACTCTGTGTGCGAGGGAAGGTTTCGTGCTGACCATCAAGAGCTAATCTCAAGTCGTTTCTCACTGAATCAACTTAATCCGGACAGAAGTTATTTCTGGTCTTAAAACTAATTTCTCTCCGACCGATACTAATTCAATTTTCAGCAGCCACGGGAATTTTGGCTCAGCCATGGCGTTGGCTTGCTGTCCTAGAACTTTTGCTTTCATTATCTCGAGTCTTCTATTAAGGTCTGCATTACATGATAGCATTTAAAGCACTATCTTGTTCATTTTAGTATATAAACATGTTGATTGAGTACAGGGAAGTAGGTAAACAATGGATTGTGGCCCAGTTGGACATGTACATGTATTTATTATCTTAATATGGAAAATATTCCTTCTTACAAGATGTTGGTTAAGGTTTCCGTATACATAGACACTCTCCTCCACTCCACATCTCCTCCACGTCATTGTTCAATGGTGGAATAATTGGATGGCGTCCAAAGCAGACTAGAATGTGTGTATCCATAAGCACTGATCCAGAGATCCAAAATTAATTGCATGGTTGCAGGGATGTTCACTAATAAAAACTAGTCGCTTAATGATATCCCCCCCCTCCTCCCCCCTACAGAGTGTTTTCACATTTCGCCGTTTTACTTCTAAACTACTGTGAACTTTGCAACACATGTGAATATATTCTGAATGGTCTTCGTTTGCAGAACAATAATAAGTAAAAAATAAAAATAAAAAATAAATTTTTGCTACCTCTTTTTCAAATGACGTGTAATACATTATATGAACCAAAAAATGGTCAGTCGGTTTTTTCCTGTTTGTCTTAATTTTCTTGGAATATTGTGTTAACGGTCGAAAACCCCCAAAATGAGTCAAAATAGGGAAATTTCAACTTCTTATAACTTTATTTAAAAAACATAAAAAGATATTAAAAATTCTGAATGACCGTTTTTTAGTTATATATGTTGAGATGAAATGTGCAAAAAATCAATTCTGTAGGTATAATAATACCCGAGGAGTAGGCATTTTCCTAGGTACGGTACACTGAAAAATGAAAGCAGAGAAAACAGGCAAAATGTAGTCAAAACACCACTGTTATAATCAAAGTTAACGGCCTTCTAATTCAATTTTTTATCGGGTTTGCTCTAAGATAAAGATCACTATCCCAACTTTTTGAATATGTAATAATAAAAAAATCGCGGAGGGGGGATTAGAGTATCCTGAAAGGATCAAAATCTAAAAAAAATGCAAAAATAAATGACTTGGTTTAAAAAAATGTATTTCTGTTGTTGTTTGGGTTATTCTGGTTTTGACATTTCTGTGTGAAGAGACTATCAAACCGGCTGCTAGGCTGGTCGTATTGAACGTATATTTATACCTTTGGCCAGTTACCTGTTTCACAGTGATTTATACCTTTGACCAGTTACCTGTTTCACAGTGAAAGCTTCATGAAGCACTTGACAGGCCTGAATTCCATTGACGTCTTCCTCCATGCTTTTCTGTTAGCTTTCCTCCTCATAAAAAATAATTGGTGTTTATTTCTATCGGCATCAATGTGTATGTTGATGATTGTATGTTACAGATATAGTGAGGTGATGTAAAATAAGGATACATTTTAATTGCAAACTCCATTTATTAAGACATATAACACGACAAATATTACTTAAATAAATCACACTATAGCACAGGGATGTATCAAATACTGTTCGTACCAAGACAAATCTTAATTCATTCCGTTGGTTTGTTTTCTGTTCTAGATTTTTACAACAGTTAGCGGATAGCAGAGAAGATGTGAAAGCCCTACGAGACAACATCGTCAGCTTGGATGGAGATTTGGAACACCAGCAGTAAGTCAACTATCATGACCAACCGTATTCTCGCGAGAATTTCTATAGTGGACGAGACTAAGACAACTCTCGTATTCCATGGCAGGCCATCGGGCATTAATTTCCGCCAATAGTTGGGGCCACCTATCAGCCACAAATCAGCAAATAAAACAAGTGCAAAATAAGATGGCCCGGGTGTATCTTAAAGTCAACGTCTCGACATAGGAAGTAGAATCGATTTTATTTTAGAATGCTATCATGACAACAAAATAATTGTTTAATTCTGCGTGTGATTATAGTCTTAGTCGTAACCACCATCACAATCGAGCACTAAGGACATGATTAATGCAGTAAGATCACTTAGCATATGCTGTTCGTCGTGTGTTATGTATTTTAACAACTGGTTTGAATTCTATAATCAGACCAAATCGTGCCGAATGACAAAACTGTAAAGTTGACAATTCGAAACACACCCCTTAACCGTGTCGAATTAAGTAGTCAACCGTCGACGATTGGGCAGCCACCTGCTGGTTGTAACGTATCAGTATGGTGATGTAACAGTCATCTTGTCACAACCCCTCTTGAAATAAGGCTTCTCATTGATTGATACTTGATCAGTTGAACTAACTTGAACATAGCATAGCTACCAACCAAATCACCAAGCGAAATAAGAACAACGTTTTCATGTTGACATACATGTTGGGAGGAGGTCTATGTTGTATGGTTGCGTGTACTTAGTAGAATTTCCGGCCGGTTCATTCATCTCCATATCCCCAGATTAATCTTGGGAATCATCTTGGCATCATTGTTGAGGTTAATCTTTGGGGGCCCACTCAACTCCCCACTGGGGCTGTAATGTGACCCTCATCCCCACCAGTTTGATTGGATTATTACTGTACGGTTCGGTGCATTCACTGCCAGTTATTAACATCGCTTATTCAGATTAATGCGGCGAAGATACGAAAAGAGATCGAGTTACTGGCTAACGATCATCACAGATAATCTCCCCACCTAATCAGGAATAACCGCTTTTTACGATCTTGAAAAGTAAATAATATGACCCTATTGAGACACAATAGAATTACTTTGCCTATTCCGCCTGATCACCCTTGCTTTAAATCACCACATTGTCTCTATTCTTTGAAGTACAAAGCAAACCGTTGAGTATGCTCCAAAAGCGGAAATCGAGCTTCTGTTTGTGTCAATATACAACATTAATTTGATCAAAGAATGAAAGAGGCCATGGCTTCCATTGATCGCAGATACTATTTTCATTATGTCAGACCAGCGTTCATAATTGTTTACAACAACACTTATAAATTTAATAAAAGCCTGGTGATATAGGCATCCTGTTGAACACAGGAGTGAACTATAAGCCCTGGGCACCGGTTTACTGATTAGATCCTTCATTGAGCGAAACAAATATGATTTTAAGTCATACTCCTACAACATCTCCAGGCTGTATAATGTGTTAGTGTCGGTGTATTAGTCAGTTGACTTCTCCGGAAGACAGCTGATCTACTAGTGGTCTGAATGACCATCAATCACTGATCGTTCTTCCTTCAACGCTAATGAATCGCCCCCAGTCATCGGGATTTGCCGATTCCATACAGGGCAATATAATATAATTCTGTTTGATGTAACACAGATGGGAGCATTCCCTGGGGTCGGATACTATCAATGCTGGCAATAGATTTGGGCGTTTTGTCGTCGGCTTGCGATAGCGAGTGATCCATAGCACCCGCGGGACTTCAGACCCCCTAAATGGTTGTATATATTTGTCTCAGTTTTGTACAGATTAACTCTCATCTACAGCGCAATTTGTTTGCCAGGCTTCATTCACTCTACCGATTGCGCAAGTGATATACCTTCATTGCATGTATCTGTCTACTTCGCTGTATGAACATGTAATGTCAAATAAAATATTTGTCGACATTAAAACAAAATAATAATAATATCAATTAAAAATTATATGTGGTATATGTGTAGTTATTTATGTTTTACGTAACATGGTAGAAAAAATTCTTTGTGACAGTGTATATTTTAAATTTGAGACACTAACATACATAATCGATTGCAACTTATGCTTCATTTAGTCACAACGTTTCAATGTACATTCCAACAAGGTGTTCAAGTCTACATGTGATGTATGTTCATCTGCTTGACCACTATATCAGAATATACATGGTAACACTGTACCCGAGCAATCATGGACTTCTAATCCAGAAAGTCATTAATCCAGAACGTATGTTGAAATGGTAACGGTTGGGGATCATGCTTGATTACCTTAACATTGAAGGTCAATCAAACAATTAACGTCATGGCAGAATACCAGACATCAAAGCAATAAACTTATATGTAAACACAAACAAAAGAACAATGTTTAATGTAATTTTAGAAAGAAAAGTTTCACGTTTTCGATGAAAGACAAAATAAACTTATCCGAGAGGCAAAAGCATAATGTACGCACATTGAAGTAATAAAAACACGTCTTGGACATTTCAAATCATGAATTACGCACATTGAAGTAATTAAACAACTTCCTGGAAATTTTACTTTATAAGAATACACATATCGGGTGCTTTGCTTAGATTTGCATGATTCAAAGTGCGGATTGTGATTATAAGAAAACACATCGGGTGCTTTGCATTGCATATTTCAAAGCGAGGGATGTCATTCGAGTCGCCCTTGACCCACATAACAGGTATATTAAATACTTGAATACTAAAATTTCAATTCTTACCGGGGCTTCAATCCTCTACATTTAACATCTTTGTTAAATAAGCTTTTTTTTAAATTACGGGTAATGGCCACCTACAATCCTAGAATAAGATTATATTGTAAAGAAAAACTATCTTTCACTGATGCAAATGAAGAATTTCGCTATTTAAACGGTCCACTGAAGTCATGACAAATGTATTCCAGTCCATGTTAACACTTTTTATCCTCATTAACATTAAGTTCACGATGGCCATCCAAGTGTTGAGACAAACACGCAGAATGTGCTAACTTCTCTTCAATTTAAACAAACTTTTGCATTTAAATCAGCATACAGACCTTAACTATTGTAGCTTTAATAAACATTTTGTCCATTGTTTATAGGTTTCACATTAAGGCTTTACTATTAAAGTGACAAAAGTGTTCCATTTCATTGCAGAAAACGAACTTGTAGCGTCGGGTTGAACAGCGATTCGTGTAAAACAATGGCAGTAGATGACGCCATGAATGCCTTGGACTGGATGTCGAACGGTTTCAGCCCGGGCAAAAGAAGTACAGATAAAGCACTTGAACTGGCTAGAACAGAAGAGTAAGTCTAAAGATGTGAATGATTATTGAAATGAAATTACATTAATCACATAATAAACACAAAAAAAGGATTTTATTTTGCTTTCTGAAACTATGGGTTACTATGTTCACTATATTTATGTAATTACTATTTTTGGGCGTTAAGCTTAATAGACAATTTGTTATTTATTTCAATAAAGTGAGCCTATGAAATAATCAAGAGATATCCGTGAATATTTTTTAACAAACAAACAAATCTCATCACTGATTGCTGTTAATTTGTTTCGAATTGTCTTTTGCAAAGATCCAACTACTGCCTTCGAAAATATACGTATTGTCAGGACGGATTTTGAATAATTTCTAATTTCAAGAATTCATTGTTGATGCTTTCAAGTCCGATGTGTGTGATTGAATATTTGTTTTTAAATCTGATAAAAGACGCCATTCATAAACGTTCTAATTGATTATGATTTGTAAAATATACAAATATAAGGTGATAAATTTTAAAAGCAGTTAAAAAGTTAGTTTAATTTGCACTGTAAAAAATGTTTTGTCCGTTAAGGTGGTTTAATGTGTTAGTGTGTACTAATTGGTTGAATGATCAGAGACGTGATTGAGGTTAGCTCTTGGGGGTGATGTGAGGTCATTATTAATCTGACACATGACTACCATTGAGGGGCGCACAAATCACCAGGCTGATTTATCTTACTAAGCATCCAATTTGGACAGTGGTTTTATTGGCCCCATGACGTTGCACAGTTGCTAGGCAGAACATGTCTAAATGACCGATAACATGACATAAGCCATAAGCCAAGTTGGGCTATTTAAACCAGGGAACTGTTCAGTGATTGTTGTACCTAAATGTAATGCAATGTGTCTATGTATAACGTGATAACGCAAATCGAAAACAAGATCTATAGATCAGTAATAATTGTAACATAAATGCACATAGCTGTTCTTTTTTTTAACATAAATTCAAAGATCTGTTATTGTAGCATAAACACAACGCATCACGCAAGAGCCTTTATTGCACAGAGCTGCATTTATAATATAACACACAGAGTTATTATTGTAATACTTAGGTAAATTTGCGATTTTAACCTAAACCCACAGAACAATTATTATAACATTACCGCACATATTTGCTATTGTAACATAAACGCACATAACTGTTATTAACATATACACGCACATTACTATTATTGTAACATAAACACACAGCAATATTATTGCAGCATAAACGCACATAACTATTCTTGTAACATAAACGCACATAACTTTTATTAAAACATAAACGCACATTACTATTATTGTAACATAAACACACATTAATATTATTGTAACATAAACGCGCATAACTATTCTTGTAAAATAAACACAAATAACTATTCTTGTTACATAAACGCACTTAATTATTGTTGTAACATAAACGCCCATAACTATTATTGTCACATAAACGCACATAACTATCATTAAAACATAAACGCACATTACTATTATTGTAACATAAACACACAACTATTATTGTAACATAAACACACATAACTATTCTTGAACATAAACGCACTTAATTATTATTGTAATATAAACGCAGTCAATTATTATTGTAACATAAACGCACTTAACTATTATTGTCACAAAAACGCACATAACTATTATTGTAATATAAACGCACTTAATTATTATTGTAACATCAACGCACATTACTATTATTGTAACCTAAACACACATAAATACTATTGTAACATAAACGCACATTACTATTATTGTAAAATAAACACACATAACTATTCTTGAAACATAAACGCACATAACTATTATTAAATCATAAACTCACATACCTATTATTGTAACATAAACACACTTAATTATTATTGTAACATAAACGCACATAACTAGAGTGGCGGGACGGATAGCCGTCCTTTGTAGGCACACTAAAGTGTCAATAAAACAGACGTTTGTTAATAACAAAGCTATTATATAGTGTGATTTTTTCAAAGTGTGTACGAAGAAGGGCGTCGAAGGCCAAGACGAATTTGAACATATTAAAAGATGTCGTATATGATTTAAACGATCGACGTCGAAACTATAGAACCTCCCAATGGTAAAATATCGTAATAGATTAGTAACCATATGATTCATTCTCTTTCCTTTTTGGTGCTTTATATAGGATGTTACGGGAGATTTTGAGACGACGAAAATCAATGCAGAGTTTGAAAGCTCTTCTAGATCAAGCGGAAACCCATATTATTGGAGAAAGGTAAGACTAGGTATATAAAGTTATGCGGATGCTTACTACTTGAAAATACATATATACTCGTCGAGGCAAGCAAATTGTTCCCTCTTCATTTATTCAAATTATATATGGCGCCTATCTAAAGAGACCGTTTCTTTTATATATAGCAAATTCTGATAGGATTTAAAGTACTTCTTTTTTTATTTGTAGTTGAATTCCCACCCGCTCCAATACAACAGATGTGTCCATTATAACTTGGCCAAAACTTAATTCAATTTTGTACTTTCGTTTTTTTTTTTTAATATGACCTTTCTGTATATGTTTATTTTTCTTGACATTTAAAACTAATGTTGACACAGATCAAATCAAATGAATGATTCCATTTTAAACGCTTTCAGTATCGTGAATTTATCAGGTTTTTGCATCTGAATTCATCAGATATCCCATAAAAACCACCAGCGGCGTAACGCGGTTGACTGAACTCTGTTTACTTTTTTGTCCCGTTAAGTTTTGTTATAATGGCTTTAAAATCACCGAAAGGCTTTACCCAGGGGTATCGTCTAATGACTCACACAATGATCAAGTAAAACAGCAGTTTTCTTCTAATCCAAACTATGGACAAATGTTTAAAGTTATTGTTGAATATAGAGTATTACTACTGTGAATACCACTGCGGAGTTTAACATAGTAAATTATAGAACTCCGAAAACACCACTAACACTCCTGATGATGATGATTAATAAGCCGAAACGTTGAGTCAAAATGAATACATAACATTTCTTCGGAGTTGTTGCTGTACTTTACTAAATTATATCTACATAGGCGTACTTTGTTCTTTAAAACGTAGTCGATTTGTATTTTTCTGCAATCTTTTGCCGTTGTATACAAAGCGGAACTTCCCAAAATATAGATTTTGCCCAGAAACATTGCCATCAATGGAATATAATTTTACGATTGAGAAGGTTATTTCACTAATATTATGATGTGTCAGTCCGACATGTAGCGCAAAGCACCCAGTGATGACGCCAGCAGCAAAACGATCGTCAGTAAGTACATGTATGTCCACTTATATCCAAATTCAAAATTGTATGCCTTGTAATGTCCAACGATCGCTACTATGTAGTAGACTGACATTATTGTTAGAATCAAATGGATTTAGTTGGGACAATCGGATCAAGCTCATCTTTGGGAATATAACATAGAATACATTTGTAATCATTTTCTAATGTGTACAAGGTCCTATTTCTTTGTGTTCACAATTCGCCAGTAAACTATAACAAACATATGCGGCTAAGCCGGATAACCCGCAATACAGTTTTGCAGAATACTATATTTCTCCACTAAAACAAAACAATCAAATTCCCAAATGAACTCCAAAAGAGTTCATTTTTTTTTTAAATTTAATGACGGAATTAAATAAGGCCTTGATATTTTAAGATGTTGAATTTGTCTTACAAATAAAACAAATCCATATTCTGGAAGCTTGTTGTTTATATGACCCTAGTCTTTAATCCAATTTGTAGATGGCTTGCTGATCTGAAAAATGACCCACATTTTATACCACATGTATGGCCTGATCTCTATCAGAGTTACAGGTCCTTGTGCTCGTTTTTATATCTGCTTAATTCTTAAGTTACTTATTGAAGAACTCCCACATAATGATGTATACAAATCGAATCGACTAGATACTAGCAACCATCCTTCTGGGGCATACAAAACGAACGTTTGGGCACGATTTGATGAATCTAAAAGTGCATTTTGTCTTACAATGCATTGCACATCTATAAAATAATAATTCAATAGTTTGTAAAGATTACCGTTTTTGTCGTTTGTCGACAAGTTGAGCGACAATGAAGAGAGCACAAGAACGAGAAATCCTGGTTAAGATTGAGTATCAGATCAAATAAATTAATACATTTAATTTAATCTGAACTTTCTATGAAGCAAGTTTAACTTTTATGTACACGTGTATATTTTTCTTTTCGTTCTGAAAATATGGCGGTCTGAAGTCTCGAATGTTTTCGAAGAGCTTTACTGCTAGACAAGAATACTAAACATTGTATGTTTTCCGGAAATATATGTGTGTTTCCTCTGTCTCTGATAATCAATTTGTCATGTCGCCTTAATTAAACCAGGGGTGTTTTATGGTTTCAGTAAACGCACCTGCCGGATGAACCTGGGTGGCCATTGTCAAACTGAACTGGCCTCCGCCATAGCTGAACAGTGGCATTATCTTAACTCTCCGATCAGTCCCGGAAGGAAACGAAGAGACACAAGTAACCTCCGGAGAATTCTTCGGTTATGAAAAGCAGGCAGGTTGGTTCAGCTTTCTAGTTAGCTTCTAATATTCACAAAAACAATTCCACAATTGTTGAAGTTTCCCCATGTTTTTTTATAATGGATCATACCCTAACATCCTATTAATAAACCCTGTAAGTTAGTATATTTGGTCACTGATCAAATTACACATTTAAATGTAACTTAGTTGCGAATCTCATGACTAATCCAGACTAATAAAATGTCGCTTTTCAAACGAATGTCTTGATTCAATGTGGGTTTTACCAAACAACCAATCTGATACCGATTAGTTTGACAAACAAATAAAAACAAGACTTAATGGGTTTTAAATTCCTGGGTTTAACTCCACAGGCGTATTAGTGCAAATACTAGCGCAGTTCTCAGCTTGAAAAAACGGTGCAAGTATCGGCACTGTTTGCAATGTTATCATCCCAGCTTCTAAATGCCTCTTAAATAAGTTACCAGGACAGATGTACCTCGTTTTAAAGTTGAGTATGTAGCTGTTCCGTAAGGCATGCACCATCCGTGGAAAATCAGTAATAAACTGATGATTTGCATATTTTTATATTCGTGTAATACCGCCATACTTGAAGTAGATTCAAATTCACAATTCAACATAATGTTAGATATGGTGAGAAACGTGAATCGTTCTTCCCTATAGATATACTCCCATCATTGTCATTATGTAAAATAAACCTTCACGACTACGCAATTATCAACTATTTTGCCAAACGTTTCGCCATATAAGCGGTTTGGTCCAAAATACGTCTTTTTAGGTAGCCCCCCTTGTTGCTTTTGTCAAATTGTCAGAAAAGCTGTCATATGGCAAACTATAGCTATTTAAAATGAAAAGGGTTTCTCTGGATTTTTGTTCATCATTTAATACTAGTAATATGGATTTTCCCGTCAATTGTCAACATTGAAAGAGGAATTTAACAAAAATTATTTTCGGATAAACCTTAGATATAACCTTAATAGTTAATTGATTATTAGTTCATTAGGGAGCTGTGTTAATATAGGAAGCGGTTTTAATATAGGGAGCGGTGTTAAGATAGGGAGCTGTGTTATTTTGGCGAGCGGTGTTAGTATAGAGAGCGGTGTTAATCTAGGAAGCGGTGTTTATATATCGAACTGTGTTCAGATAGGCAATGAACCTGTTCACCAGAACCCGTTTAATTTTTTTGTGAAATAAAAAAAACTTTTAAACCAATAGTTCATTTATCAAAGATGACAAAGAATGTGCATGGGTATCGCGTGTGTGTATAGCATGACAAGAACACGTCATTTAGATCCAGCTAGTGGTTTGAACTGTTACCACATAACTCAAATAATCTGACGATCGACATTCTCGTTGTAATGTATTTGGACAAACTTCCTACCGGTAGGGCTACGGTATTTTCAGTAGAATAGTTTGGCGTGAATGCGTTTAGAATAATTAGTAATGATCTAATATGAGAGGAGTAATCTCAAATGAACTTTTAGCTGTGTAAAACAGCTTAAGGTCTTGCTGGACCCCTTGGCCGATTTTCAGAACACCCGCTGTATTTATTCTCTTATGCAGAAGAATATAAATCTGTACCATATATATGTATATGTTTTTGAAAAGCTTGAATACTCAGGATTGCATATGTGTGTATATGGTGGAAATCCAGCTATTATTTCTAAAAATATTTCAAAATGAGTAAATGTCAAAAGAAAAAAAAAACGCCATTTGTTATGGTTTATTTTATCGAAAAGCTATTACAATAAGACTAAATAAATTAATTGACCAAGTACAATAGTCCTTGAACTAGTAAACCGTGCCTAATTTTTTTTAAATTTTGATAAGAACGATTCCAGTTGATGTTTTTGTCTATCCCACCCTTTTTAAAAAATGTAAAATACAACTTTCACAAAACATTTGAAAAAATCTAGGACAAACTTATAAAAAATGAGGCACCGTTTACTAGATCGAATTGGGCTCTTTACAATGGTACAACTTTGAAGTTTCTAGCATGAATAGTTTTGTAGAAATACGCTTTGAAAAATCTAGAGTCTGCTTAAAATTAAAGAGCCAGAAATAGGAATTAAAGTTTTGGGACTTATCATAGGAATCATAGGAAAACTAAATTATAGGCTCCAATTTAACTGTTTCGAATTTCGAATTATTTGTTTCACTAACGTATAATTTGAATACCTAACTTTTAATCCAAGCAATAAAAACAAATTTGGTTCATTCTGAGCCCAAGGGGTCCAGCAAGTACTTAATGGAAGTAATGGTTACAAAATGAACATAACTATTAAGTCCAAATTTACACAAGGCTTTTTGTCTAAATATCTTTCTGAATGGAAGAGTGGTAACTCTGTAATGTTCTTCCGAGAGTTATCTCCCGTTATTTACGATGTTATTTTGTTAAATACCGAGAGATTTAATGCCAGTATGGTCCACACAGAACATAAACAATTTCAGTGTTAATTTTAGACGAGGTACAAAGACTTCAGTTTGGAACGACATTTAGAAGTGGGATTTTGAATGGCTAGCGCCTCGCGTAGCATACGTTTCGTCCAACTGTTTGTCTTAGAAAACATAATGTTTACATTGTCCTATACTATGGAGTGATTGAGATGAAGGGATAGGTGTTTAGCCACCTAATTTGCACTGACAGCGGTCGGCAACTTTGTCCTTAGGTACAAAATACAGACAGCCTATTAAATGACGTTGAGTCGCTAAAAGTTATGTATTTCTAAAATGAATTCACTCAATTTGAATGAATTTCTTCTATAAGATTATTTAAAAATCCCGGATGGCTTTTGATGGCAAAACAATATTTACATCCATTCTTATTATTCATGGTAAAATGTTTTTTATGTTTCAGAGATGCCGACAAGTTCAGGAAGCCATCTGAGAGCAAAGATATATTATTTCAAATTCATTTTACAAATGTTTCGTAAATTTAATTTGGGAATAGCAAAGGTCTTAATTTGTAAATAATATATTTGTTTTAACAAAGAAATTTTTAAAACTACCAAAGTAAAATCCTTTATATACGAAAGAGCATCACTAACATTTTTAAAACAAAATCATAGATAGTAAAAAGTATATAACTTGAACTTAATGTTTGTGAATCATACCAGCACATAACCTATTTAAAAAGTGCTATATTGCTTAATTTGGGATAAAAGAAGAAAGCATCTTTGTCAGTTGACAATTTCAGAAGTCAAAACATTATTTGTTATCATCTTATGTTGAGTGCGACAAATGTCAAAATAAACAGTGTCAGAAATATTGGTTTTTAATTGGTTTTAAGTGAACACGAAAGATACCTATAAGCATTTAATACACATGAAAATACCGAACGCCACGAAGAAAAAACATTGACGAACCCGCCTGCGAAGGTGAATGAACCGATCTTCCTTTCTCTGTCGAGTAAATCTAACTTTCTTATTAAATTTACTCTCGGCTGAAACGTGCTCCAATTTTGGATTTATTAAAAAACGGTTATCAAAAATATTAATCAATTAATTCATCAGTTGATAATTGTAAAGAACTAATACATTGATCGGTATAAAAGGAACTTGAGTTTGACAGATATCTGCTTGACGTCCGTTCCCTAACACTGGTATACCTTCATGGGTATTGTAAATCCTTCAAAAGACTGATGCTTGTTTGATTGTGGTTCAAAGCCGTATTTGACTTATAATACGACGGCTTGCCCATTTCTCACTCTGCCTTAACTAAATACATTGGAAAATCGTTAAAAGGACATACAAATACCAACGCCATTGCCGTATTACTCCTCTTATGCCAGATGTCGACAAGGAGACTCGATCATGTGAGCGATAGGTTGAAGTAGTCCGATACGCTAGCAATTGCACCGCGGCCGCGGGCATCATCTAACCTGGGACTAATAAATTGTACACATTGAGTGTGAAAACAACCGGTTGCTGAATAGAATATGTGTGTAAAGACTCTATGATACACCTCCAAGATCTTGTTTTTCATTTTTTTCATTTGCTGGTATGTGACATACATTCTCCCAAATATTGGCGGAAATTAATGTGAGATGGCCTGGCATAGCTTACGAGAGTTGTCTTAATCTCGCCCACTAGATAAACTCTCGCGAGAATACGATTGCTGTATAATAAATACACACAACCAGATGGTCAAATAAAGTGGGCCATCAATACGATAAAACTAATTATGTAATTAAGAATTATTCCTTCGCTTATATCGAAGGAATAATTCTTAATTACAAATCATTCTAAAATATCAACCAAATCCTTCTCTTTTGTCTTGAAACTTAAATTGTATCGTATTGACGGCCCACTTTATTTGACCATCAGGATGTGTGTACAGCAATCGTATTCAGTGGCGAGCATGTCCGACTTTTGGTCTTCCTGACATGTGCCGCTCACCTGTGCGATATACCCGATATGAGCAAACGGTAAACATTATCAATAAAGGTTTGACATCTGAAGTGGTTATTTTTATCGCGGTATAAGATTGTTCTGCTTGATTAATTAATAGTTTGGTGTTATATTCTAGTTTATCTCACTTTAATACTGTATATGGTAATTTCGCATTTTCGTTTATATGTGATGTTAAACCTCGCCATGCCTTAATTTACAGGCATCGGTACTTGCCACAGAGTATGATACCTGTAATAACAATTTCGAAGATAAATGGGAATGGCATCATTACATTGTCGCCTTAAAAGAAACGAAGTTTTATTAAAAAAACTTTGGCGAATTAAGGGGCTGATGCGATGGAGGGAGGTGGGGGCACACGTCTCAGATCCATTCACTTTCATCGTGGTGCAGACCTGCGCTGCAATTGTTTCCCGACACAGTTAACAATCTTAAAAAAAACTGTAAAACAATATGCACTTACAGACAAATCTAAAACTCTGGATGAAATACATATAGAAATGTTTTTGGTTTTGACAGTTCATCACCAGTTTCTTAAATTTAACGGACACTTAAATATGAATTTGAACAATTTTTTAAACTGAAATATCGATCTTATCAGCTGCCTCGCAGATAATATGTTTCCAAAATGAGCCTAGAGTGCAGCTCAGGTTTTCCTGATCATCGGGATTTCCGGGGCATTGGGTGCCCTTTGGGTCTCCATCAGTTTAACTATCACTATAAATTATAATTAACAATAGCAATCTAGAACTTATTTACATACCTATATTAATAATTTTTAATTTACATCATTCTTTCATAAAAATACCAATTATAATTTATTATTGTATTGTATTATTTGGTGAAATAAATGAAATGAAATGAAAAAAATGAAATTAGCTTTGATGTAAAAAAAACTTTACATATCTGTAACAAAAATAGTTTTCAATTTCTAAACTTTTGCGAATTAACAGTTAAAAAATTGTTTAGATAATGATATTGTCCAAAATCCACGTCAATAGCCTACTGCATTATTTTGTCCCATGTAAGGTATCAATGCTCTCTTTGATAACGTTGTACAGTTCTTTGTATAGTCATACCAACAATATTCACAAAGAACTTTAAACCAACGAAATCGCACATATATAGAATTTAATTTTGTTTATAGAAATTATTTAAATTAATGATAGCACGCTATCATGCCGTAGACATGTAGAACTCATGTACATCTTTGCAACATTAGAGTGGCATGTGACACGAACACATTTAGACAACAACATACTTGTGCTAATGTTGTGCCTCTTGACTTTATTTGTTTTCGTTTCAAACGGCATCAATCAAAAGACTGACCAAATTTTAGTGCCAATAATGGCTGAGACTGCCGTTTCGGGCTACCACATTCTCAGAGCTTTTGTGGCCTTAAGCTGTAATAGTCGCACCTCTCCCATCTCCGTGTACAAAAACATGTACTATATAGTATACATTTCATTTGTTATAATACTACTTATTTTGCAGGCAATTAATTATAGTAAAGTTAAATGAAGGAATATTTGCACACATTTATTCTCGTATCGGAGTGCTGCCTATGTAAGACGCCGTACTAATCAATACATGAATATACAGTAGTAGAAAAGTATTGGTGCGTATCATTTGAGAAAAATGAGATAACCCGGACGGTCATAAGTCCCTCTAGCAGTGATTTACTATACATTGTGCCAATCGGCCTGGTGGTGAGGAGGGAGTGGACCAGCAACTCAATTCATTGCGACCTTGGTAAGTTTCTGGAATTTGAATATATCCAACAATAGATATTTTCTTGAGGCCCCCAGAAGAGCTAACGACGCTTACTATGACGAATTCTTTTTTCTCAGATGATTGTTTTAGTGACTGTATCATATGATCACAGATGTGGCTCGAAAGATTACCTGCCATCACACTTTTTAATGACCACTAAACTACAAGTCATTGCCACAATACAAGGACGATTCGTCGGTTTTCTAATTGAACCCATAGTTCCTTTGTTTGTCATAACGGGCATTCCATGTTACCTTACAGAATGAAACCGCATGCATCAGGCGTTATAGGTTAAACGACTTTCTGTAACTGACGGAGCTACGTCTTGGCTGATGGGTTAACTGTTGTATTATTATAACGGTCAAATAACACTTGTTAAATGGCCTATAATAGGCCCACTTCTCTCTTATAAATAATGGCTCTTTGAGAGTTGTTTGGAAATGATGATGGTTCTATATGGAACCATCACAACAAAAACGGTACTTTGATATAAGAAGAAAGGGAGCTGTGAGGATTCCATACAGAACTATAAATGATTCCATACATAACTGTAAAGGATTCCATACAGAACTGTAAAGGATTCCATACAGAACTGTAAAGGATTCCATACAGAACTGTAAAGGATTCCATACAGAACTATAAATGATTCCATACAGAACTGTAAAGGATTCCATACATAACTGTAAAGGATTCCATACAGAACTGTAAAGGATTCCATACAGAACTGTAAAGGATTCCATACA
>JAVFBX010116372.1:0-15925 GCA_034783855.1 Mopalia kennerleyi
GTCTCCGAAAGAGAGTAGCCTGTACAGTCTAACATGAATAAAGTCGCCTGAAGAGAGTAGCGTGAACAGAGTAACATGAATAAAGTTGCTTAAAGAAAGTAGCGTGTACAGGCTAACATAAATCAAGTCACCCAAAGAGAGTAGCCTGTCCAGGCTATCATGAATAAATTCGCCTGAAGAGTGTAGCCTGTACAGATTAACATAAATAAAGTCGCCTGAAGAGAGTAGTCTGTAAAGGCTAACATAAATCAAGTCGCCCAAAGAGAGTAGCCTATACATAAATCGTCTTTATAGAGTATCTTGAACAGTTTACCCTGAATAAAATTGACTAAAGAGAGTAGCCCGAACAGCACGGAGTATCCCAATACTATCGCCTTAAGAAAACAACATTAGCAGTATAGTATTTAGTAATTTATGGTGAGTACGCTTAACAAAATCGCACAAAGAGAGTTTATCAAATAAAACGGCCCAAGAAAAGTACCAAGAATAAAGTCATCTGTAAGTAATAGTCCAAATAAATTAAGAGGACTTACAATACATTAAAGAGCCTCTGTTAAACTTACCATTAGCAATGTATTACATAGCCTCTGTTAAACTTACCATTAGCAATGTATTACATAGCCTCTGTTAAACTTACCATTAACAATGTAATAAACTTACCTATTAGCAATGTATTACATAGCCTCTGTTAAACTTATCATTAGCAATGTAACTCTTTTCGTTTGATACGTTAATCTGACTGAAAGTTAAGGACTCATCCGAGACTGAATGTTAACGTGTTGTTTACAAACGAACCCAATTATTTCTCTAGCCTGAAATAATTTCCTCATCAATCAGTCTATTCAGTTAAGTGCAAAGGTAATTTATAATCAGAACCCTTTTTAGCCTCAAACAGTGGACAGGCATCAAAGCAAAGTAGCAAAAAGCATTGTCTTCTCACGTCTCATAAGTAATACATAAAAATAGATCATCAATGTATATACTTTGTTTCAGTGGGAATCGGATTTATAGGAAATGCGCAACGGCAAGCGGGATTACGTTGTAGACATTACTCAGTAATGCCATTTTCGATCTATAAAAATGTTCCAAATTATATATCACATAAAGTTGGACATTTGCTTTAAATTACTTAACTTTCCGTAAATTGATTGTGACGCTACTTGGGGTCAAATAGTGCAACATAGTTTGATCAAACATTCATTCTGTAAAAATAACTCACTTAGGAGCAAGAAAAATAACGAATTTGTGTTCAATTTTCTCATTTCCTACACAGCGTCTGTAAAAAGAAACATTTTTACATCTGTCGATTTTGAGTAGGTGTATGCAAACAAAAGCACTGTTGTTTGCCTCACACGGTAGCCGGGATGAAAGAGCTCTGCGCCCGCGGCATCTTGATCAAAACTGTAAACTTATTCCATAAACAAAAGATAAATGAAATGTTTGTCGAACATGTCTGGCCCGAGTCTGCAGGACGTATAGGGCAGCAGTCAGGATATTCCACTTGACGGGGATGCCCCCAAGCAGAGCCTTTGGTCGTAACAGAACCCATAATTCGGACAAAAGTAATTTGCCAGGTCGATAAGTCATTAGAGCAGCTATAGGAGCAGTAATTCAATTGAAGGCAGGCCAGTGAATAAAATGTACCAGTTTCTTCATTGATCGAAAGAATTTTGAGAGGATGTGGCAAACTATAGTCACGTGGAAATATTAATATGTGATAGATAAAAAGATGGGTTAGTCCCATTCAATGTCTCTTAAGCCAAGCACAAAAATAATCAATGGTAAATCGTTAGGATGAATGTAGTGGTTTGCGATCGCCGACTACCCTGGGGTCATCTGCATTCTATTTACCCAGCCAGATCTCATCTCATTTACACAGCTCTCAAAATAGAAAGTTGAATAAGGTTTGGTTTCCCATCCCACGATTTGCTGTTATTCAACGCTCTCCTAAATTTACATGACGTGAATCCGTAAATAACCTGTAAAACCTCAGTATCTTTGCTCGATCTTCAATTTGTACAGACTGTGAAGTTATAATACGTTAACAGCCTTTAAGTCATTAGGAGTACACACCTTGACGCGATCAGCAAACGTTTGAAGTTTGAAGTGCTTGATAGAAAATGCCAACATTTCGAATTTTGATGGAATTATTTAAAAACTAAACTCGATTTCACGCTTTCGAGAAAGCTTGGCTGATTGACAAAAATAATTGGAAATGGAGTTGACTTGCGGGGAGCTGGCCATGCGCATTACATTATGACGAATATCAACGTCGTTTCTATAAAAGTCTATTATTCACATTCTATAAGATTAAAGGGGTCTCAAAGGTAAATTATTCATGTTGCCATCATAGCCAAAGTTCAACTTAAATGGATTTTTAATTAACTGATTAACAATTAGTTTGAGTATTTTGGTTATAATTTACGGATTTATAGCTGAACAATGCGTTTATATTTGTAAGCATTGAGTTCAGACTTTTCTCAGAATATAAGACGTCATATAATGGTATAATAACGTGAAATAGAGAATGTAGAAACAATATGATAATACAAACGTGTAACAAAACAAAGGAACACATAAAAACACAAGACACAAGTGTAAATATCACAAAGCCGAGACCAGACCTCTATATGTGTAAATATAAAAAAGCCGAGACCAGACCTCTATATGTGTAAATATCAAAAAGCCGAGACCAGGCCTCTTTATGTGTAAATATCACAAAGCCGAGACCAGACCTCTATATGTATAAATATCAAAAAGCCGAGACCAGACCTCTATATGTGTAAATATCACAAAGCCGAGACCAGGCCTCTTTATGTGTAAATGTCACAAAGCTGAGACCAAACCTCTATATGTGTAAATATCACAACGCCGAGACCAGGCCTCTATATGTGTAAATATTACAAAGCCGAGACCTGGGCCGGTATGCATAAAGGTTCTGAAACCATTCTTAAAGTTAAGAACATTCTTAAGTGCCTATTTTTTTCTTAAATCTACCCCAAAAGTTAAGAAATTCTTAAGTATTATTCATAAAAGTTCTTCTCGCTTAAGAAGTTTCTTAACTTTAAGAGTGTTCCAACCCATGCTTAACTATTTAAGAATTTTCTTAAATGTGAGAAATGTTAAGTAAACAAACGCTATAAGAAATGACAGACGTGTATTTAGAGAAAGAAAAGACTGTTTAGGAGAGTTTTCGGACAAACAATTAATTGAAAGGTTAAGGTTAGATAGAGCGGGGATAATCTTTGTTGCTGAGTTAGTTGTACCAGCGTTAGACATTCATCCCGTGTCCAATTACTTTGCCTTTTCTTTTTGATGGTTGTTTCGGGCTCTCCATTTTTGGAAGATGTTGATGCTAGTTTGACATGTTTGTTTATTTTGAGAGACAAAATGGCGGATTTCTATAACGTCCCTGTAATTCCAGGAATAACCCGTCGGTCACACTAAGGGTTTTTTAAACCTCGCCCCAGTATTTACACTTTTACATGTCCGTTTCCTGGTTCATCTTAAATCAGTTGTTATCTAAAAACAAATGGATACTTTGCCTTATTCTTTTGAGATCCCTTGTAAAAATCGTGACGATTTTTTTGTGTTTCGTGATATTTCTATATGTTTTCACAGCTCGTGCTTTGGTTCACTTCGATGACTGTTGGCGCCTCAACTATAACCGAAAGTAGAAGGGTTTATAATTTCAACATGCAGTATAATGACGCGTGATTGAATTTGAAAAAAAAAGAAAGAAATTTGATACATGGGTTTCGCGTTGAAGCTAAATGGTAAAAGACAAATAAACGTCGATACTTAAATTAAAGTTTATCTGGGCTCAGTGCCATAAAGGATATACGAACCACTCCTGTGGTATGCTGATAGATAATCGGCGTCTACTGTACATGCGCTCGCATATAGATTTCATTAGAATCACCTGAAATCAGGTCCACAATGCAGTGACCAGGGAAACATGGCGAATTAGTCATATCCACATATAAACGAGGTATGTAACGACGCTAATCATTTCTCATCGGCTCTATAGCATTCTTATGAAATGGTCAAATTCCAGTCAAACCAAACCGGAACACACTGTTCTTATTGGGTGCTTGTGTTAGAATATCCATCATTAAGAGATCGAATATCTAGAAGTTTAAGGAAGCGAGGTAGCCCCCATTCCATTCAATGGTCATGCCAGGACAACCATTGTAAACAGGTACCTGTTTGTTGTACTGGTCTACAGATGACTCCAGCCAACTGGAATCACACCACCTTAGACAAAACACTACCTCCCAGATTCAAAACCACTTAATACAAGCTGTCACATAAAACAGTCATGAAACATTTTTGTATTTTCGTAATTTTGAGATATAACACTGGCATCATTAGAGCAAAGATAGATCCCGGGAGAATCGAACCCACGACCTTTCGATTCAAGGCACCTAATTGACAGCATTAAATATTAGGTATGTCCGCAGTTTTAACACGACTTGTACGCGCGTTTATCAACCTAGAAAATGTTGTGATCTAGAATCCTCGCATCACAGTCTATCCAAAAACAAGGAAAACAATGATAGAGTTCAGTTGTTCAGGTCCCAAAATCCACAATTAACCCCTACAACATCCCTTTAATCGTTTTTATTTGAAGAGCAACATTGTATCTGATAATTATCACATGACCTTCCCGAAACAAGTTAAGGATAAAACTACATGACATAACCCCGAGAGAGTATAGCATGTATTGAAGACCAACTGTAATAGTTAAGAAAAGCTGTAGCAATTCCTTCGAGGTTTGGCTCGATTTAATAATTAGAAACTTTTTTATCCAACCATTATCCGATCAAACAATTATTGGACGCAGTTCAAAATAATAAGATGACATTCCTTTAAACGATAAGAGGTTTTATCCCACACAAAAATGACACGCCCGAAACAATGAGAGGTTTTAGCCCACACAAAAATGACAAACCGGAAACAATAAGAGGTTTTAGCCCGCACAAAAATGACAAACCGGAAACAATAAGAGGTTTTAGCCCACACGAAACTGACAAACCGTAAACAATAAGAGGTTTTAGCCCAGACGAAAATGACAAACAATAATAGGGTGTGCTTCAGGCTAATAAGATAACATATCCGAAGCAATTATAGGATGAAGTTTTAAATAATATGACATCTCTCCAAGACAATGTAGATGTCTATAACAAAATAATATGAATAGAAATGATGAGAAAATGTGAAGCAATTTATCCGTGGTTCGGCTAGATTAAATTGGTTAAAAATCGGTTTTATCGAACCATTGTCCGCTCATTCATTATACTGCCAATGGTTTGGACTGCCTTTTAAAATGATATGTAAATGATCTGTAACTATTTTCTGGTTTGCCCCTGATACAATTAGCCGGTTGATTTAAACAATGGAGAGGCTATAACTATGGGAGATTTGTTCCGCCCACGAGCCCATTAGATTGTCTCTAGCTGTGGTTAGCCACAGAGCTCAGGTGTTCGTATGGTCCCTCGTTTACACCATAATGATTGTACTCTCGCCAGAAATTTAACAGAGGTACTGTCATCTAGTGGACAGCCAGTTCGTCCACTGACCACTTCAATTCATTTCCCAGGCAGCTCAAGGGGATAATACTATAAGCCTCCGTAAACAAACATTGAAGCGTACTATCTGAGAAGAAATAAGGTTTGTGCTTTGTTTCCATTCAATTAAATAACAATTTCACCCAGTTTTTGAGTAGAAGAAGGCCTTACCATAGCACATCCTCGCGAAAAGTAGTCATCACCAGAACACGTCTTCACGCGAATTAGTCATCGCCAGAACACGTCTTCACACGAAGAAGTCATTGCCAGAACACGTCTTCACGCGAATTAGTCATCGCCAGAACACGTCTTCACACGAAGAAGTCATCACCAGAGCACGGCTTCACGCTAATTAGTCATCGCCAGAACGCGTCTTCACAAGAAGAAGTCAACGATAGAACACGTCTTCACGCTAATTAGTCATCGCCTTAACACGTCTTCACGATAAGAAGTCATTGCAAGAACATGTCCTCTCGCGAAGAAGTCATCGCACAACATGTCATGACGCGAAGAAGTCATCCCCAGAATACGTCATGAATGAATGAGAAAAGATTCTCACCAGAACACGTCTTCATGACAAGAAGTAGTCGCCAGAGAAAGTCATCATGAGAAGAAGTAGCCAAATTACGTCCTAACGAGAAAAAGTCCTCACCTGAACACGTCTTCATGAGTCCTCATCAAGAGACATCTTCATGAGAAGAAGTCCTCATCAAGAGACGTCCTCATGCGATGAAGCTTTCGCCAGAATACGACATCGCGTGATGAAGCTCTTACCAGAACACGTACACACGAGAAGAAGCCCTTACCAGAACAATTCCTCACGAAAAAAAACCCGATTTGGTATGGAGTTTTAAAATCTGACATCCTGATTACTGCCTTAGAGAAATACAACAATTCAAGATGTACCGAGCATCTTCAATTGGATGAAGGCGAATTGTCCTTGTTAAAAAGAGAAGATCGATAGATAGAGAAGCGGACATACCCTTCAAGCCTTCCTGTTATAATGTCATATCTGTGGATATTAGGGAGCGATATGGAAAACAGATGACAACAACCTAACATAGCTAAGTTTTTGCCCATTATTTTAACAGATCACGTGTGCAGTATTACACACTGAAACAAACGTGAGTTTTTCTGAGCAAAGTTCTTAAAGAATCAACCTGAACCATTTGTCAGTTATTCGGCTGAAATCTATCTGTTGAATATTTTATCAAGTTTCCACTAGACCGCGTAGTCAACAAAATGCACGCAATGGACTTAGCCTTTTTTTCACGTTCCCCTTAATAGTTCCTATCACGCATATGTTTACATACAATATTTACAGAAAATCTTCCTTATTCTAGGAAGTCCTTTTTTATAACAGTAAATTGACAACATTATACGAAATAAATCGCCATGGTTGTAATAACCCTGTTCCAGTGAGAAAGAAATTAAATCTTCAAAGGGAAAATTTCTCGTTGTAAAAACCTCATTGCACGTGCAATTAGCCATTACTAACACGACCGATGAAATGGTAGCTTAACATTTGAAACATAATATCATTTGAAAGATAATAACAAAAGGGACAATAATCCTCTTCATGATGTCCAGATTTTCACAAACTAATGTGACATAGGGGGAATCTATTTCCGGTTGTCACTTCCCGTCTAAAGATGGGATAGAGCATATATAAGATGATATCAGCCACATTTAGCGATAACTAAGCAAGTGATTCTATCGAAGCGACAAGCACTTCACTGACTTAATTTCCGCTTTCTGTGTGGAACTGTGAGCAGATCAGAGCAGCCGATAGCTACAAGGCAAAGGCTTTTTAATGACTCCCTCGCACTCATTAGTTCAACCGTAATGAAGTTGTTCGTGTTAACCAAGTAGTCAGTATAATCACTGAGACAGAGGGTAGCATGTGCCCGTTATAGAAAGGCCTATATAGTTTCTACCTTGTTACTAGGAATTGTTCTAAGGAGGGGGATAGTAAAATTTGATTTGAAATAATGTGCGTTCAAAATATCCACCAGCTTTGCAGCATGCATCGCTATGTGTTATGAAATACTCCAAATACAATCGTTCATCTATGCATGTGTTTGAACATGGATATCCTTACTTTAAGCATTCGTTACAATCGCAGTACATTTAGTTACAATTTTGATCAATTTCAATCCTAGAAGGATATATTTGAAGACAGGCGCGCCGTCCGTCGCAATCCTAGAAGGATATATTTGAAGACAGGCGCGCCGTCCGTCTTAATCCTAGAAGGATATATTTGAAGACAAGCGCGCCGTCCTTCTTAATCCTAGAAGGATATATTTTAAGACAGGCGCGCCGTCCGTCGTTATCCTAGAAGGATATGTTTAAAGACAGGCGCGCCGTCCGTCGTTATCCTAGAAGGTTATCTTTGATGAGAGGAGCGCCGTCCGTCGTTATCCTAGAAGGTTATCTTTGATGAGAGGCGCGCCGTCCGTCGGAATCCTAAGAGGTTATCTTTGAAGAC
Source organism: Mopalia kennerleyi (assembly GCA_034783855.1). Classification (NCBI taxonomy): domain Eukaryota; kingdom Metazoa; phylum Mollusca; class Polyplacophora; order Chitonida; family Mopaliidae; genus Mopalia; species Mopalia kennerleyi. Next base: position 8,059 of record JAVFBX010116372.1, read on the forward strand.
TGGCGCGCCGTCCGTCGTAATCCAAAAGGTTTTTCTATTAGGACCATAATTTATTTGACCCATGGGTGGTTTATTATAATAAGCCTACTGTCTTCAAATACAGATTGATCTTTAATTCGGACTAATTTTAAATAATGATTTTTACTTGCACAAGTAATGGCGATTAATTTTTTTATTCAGTACCATCTTGGCAATAGAACCAGCTGGTAACCGCTGATAGCAATGGATTTATCTTTAACCATTATCTAATAAGGATTGTCTTAGCACCTTTTCTTAGTATCTTTTAGGCATTCGCTGGATTGATACGACGTTTAAACAAATAATACAGAATCAAAGTTACATTTTATTTCCTAAAGGAAAGGGGTAATACTTTTTCAATGTGTGTCTTCATTTCGTTTGATTTTTTCCCCTATTTTTACACAAAAGGAAATCTAGTGGTTTAGCAGTACGGATTAAGCCAAAGGTTTAACTGCGTATGTGCTATAAGATTACATGCATATAGTTTAACAAGGTTTATCCGGCGTATGTGCTATAAGATTACATAAATATAGTTTAACAAGGTTTATCCGGCGTATGTGCAGTATAAGGAATTAACAACGGTTTAAATTAAGTGTTTCCACAGTAGTTGGAGCGAACAACGGGTTAAAGGCAATGTTACCATTGTACAGAGATCGAACAACGGGTTAAATCCCGTGTTGCCAGTGTAGGGGGAGCGAACAACGGGTAAAGTCAGCGTTATCACTGTATGGAGAGAAAACAACGTGTTAAACTACGTGTTACCACTGTAGGCGGAACAAGAAACAGGTTAAATTCAGTGTTTCCACTGTAAGGAGAGCGAACAACGGGTTTAACTTAGTGTTACTTTAAGGTGAACAGGTTAACCACTGTAGGAGAAATGGACAACTGGTTACTTTCCGTGTTGCCATCTTAGGGGGAGCGGACAACGGGTTACTTTCAGTGTCACCACGGTAGGGGGAACACACAGCAGGTTAAAGTAAGTGACTGTGTTACCACTGTAGCGGAGCGAGCAACGAGTTAAGAATACTCTACCCCCTCCCCCCCCCCCCCGCCCCAACCACCCCCACCCTGCAACCTACAGGGTCTTTTTACATTTAGCCGGTTTACTTCTCAACCACGCATAATTTTGCAACAGATGTATATAATTATATTAGGAATAACCTTTGTCTGCAGAACAATAATAGGTAAATTGTTTTTTTTATTAAACTTACAAGAAAAATATATTTTGCCAAAAAAGTAAATTTTTCTACCTCTTTTTCATATTGCTACTTTTTTTCGGCAACTGTTTAATTTTACATCAACGTGTAATACATTATATATAAAAAAAAATGTCATTCAGTTTTTTTCTGTTTGTCTTAGCTTTCTTGTAATATTGTGTTAAAGGTCAAAAATAAAAACAATGAGTCAAAATAGGGAAATGTCAACTTCTTATAACTTTATCTAAAAATCGAAAAAAGATATTACAAATTTGAATAACAATATTTTAGTTTTATATGTTGAGATGAAATGTTAAAAAAATCCGTTCTGTAGGTATAATAACAGCCGAGGAGTAGGCATTTTCCCAAGTACGGTACATTGAAAAATAAAAGCAGAGAAAACAGTTCAAATATAGTCAAAACATCGCTGCTGTAAATAATGTAGTCAAGTTTATAATCAAAGTTAACGGTCTTCTAATTCAAATTTTTGATCGGGTTTGCTCTAGGATAAAGATCACTATCTTAACGTTTTAAATATGCAATAATAAAAAAATCGCAAATTTTGAGCAGGTTAGGGATCCCTAAATACAGTGTTAGTACTGTAGAGGGAACGGATTACATTTAGTGTTACCCCTGTAGGGGAGCAACGAACCGGTTACATTCTGTGTAACCACTGTAGGGGGAAGAAACAATGCCGACAGTGCTCACGAAACCTCCTTGATATCAAGAGATAACAAAAGTTCTGTGTACTTTCTAAAACACGCCTTGGTCATTACGGATGAGCCCGAGAATGGGGCAAACATTTACGTAGGAACAGCTGGATCTTAAACATGTCATTCTGTGATCAATTCCATCGGTAAATGAACGTGCTTATTAAGACGTATTGCTTAGGAGGCAGATCAGAGCTGACCTATTTCGATAAATGATCAAGTCCGAGCAGGTGGAAATTTCTCTACATCCAATAATTGGGTAAGGAAATCAAACCACGTCATTCGAACACCTTGCCAATTACCAATCCATATCTTCAAAGAGATCCAAAACTTCGTGATTATATTGTATCCTTTAAAACTATATGAGTAGCCTTCGTGATTATATTGTATCCTTTAAAACTATATGAGTAGCCATATTGAATGTAGCTGAAATCATAGAACTACGCCGGCTCCAACTCTACGTAATCGATAATGGGTTTGATCATTAAAAGCGCATCTTGTTTCCTACAGGAGAATGTATCAAATTTCTTAGGATTAGTTTCATATATGATTCTAGCAACTAAATATTTCAAGGAGAGTCCGTGCATTACGGCCAGTATAACTTGAGTAATAATTTACCAAAATCATGAGACAAGTGTCTAGTTTGATTCGAGAGGATGACACACAGTCAAGGGACTACCACGTGGTCTCCATTATAGATCAAGTGATACAAGTTTTGATGAAAAATAAATTGTCAACTGCAGTACACGAGGTTGAGTTGGATTATCAGTTCTCACATTATGCAGTTATTTACACCTTGGTGTGATTTTAGTGTGAACTGTTGACACGTTGCTCAACAAGAATTGACATTGTTGTCCACGGACAGCAATGCACGTCACAGGATAACAACAGCGGCACTGGAACGTCAATTCTGTATGACGTCGTAACATCATGCAACATGACGTCAAATTTAAGACGCCTTCAAACATGTACCGTCGTCTCTTCATGACGTATTTACTGGAGGATAGTATCCCTCCTGTATTGTGAGACAATACTCAATGTCTCACGGGTGGGATTATGGAAAGTGTAGTGTGAGAACATGTCATTTGATTCATGTAATAGTGTTATGTTAAGATGGGTGTGTTGGTAAGGGGGAGGAGCTATTTTAGTTCCATTTGAGGAAAAGCGCCTCTGAACGCAACAAATTGTCACTGAAATTAAAGATTTAATGATTTATTAATTTTTCTAGTTAACTAAAAAAAAACAAAAAACGAACGGCTTTAAATAAAGAAGCATAAAAATGAGTGAATCATTACACACTTGCATGACCTATTTGGATGTCTAAAATACTTAACAGAAAATTAAAATGGATTTTTCAAACTCTTAATTGTGGTATAAAAGTATCCGATGATTCAGTGAGATCATTTTGGTGCGTCTAGAATAAGACTGCATTATTCAGGTATAAGGAAGTACCGGTTGTCTCTCTGATTTAAATACAGATTAAAAGGAAGGATATTCCCAGGCGGAAAGGTATTGTCTCACTATGTTACTCATTATCGTAAAGTTATAGAGAGGAGGGTGTTTAATATCAAGGCACAATGGTCCGGGATGGAAGGGTAATCACAGTCAGAAGGCTATTAACAATAGAATATATTTACATACGGCCGACCGGAACGGGTATTCACATATAATGGATATCCACATGTGCATGGGTATTCACAAAGAAACAGATATCCACAGACGGAATTCTATAATCAAATAATAGATATTTACATGCAGACGGGTATTTACAAATAATATATATTCAAATGCAAAAGGGTGTTCACAGACGGAATGATATTCACAAATAATAGAAATTCAAATGCGAAAGGGTGTTCACAGACGGAATGATATTCACAAATTTAAGATATAGATACGGTTAGGTATTCCGTGGAACATGTTGTGAGGGAAAGGCGATCGTAAATGTAACGGTATTCCGAAGGGTAGATGGTATGCAATTACGGGAAGCGGTTCATAAACGGAAGAATATGATGTCGGGAAAGGAGTTACCAGAAATTATAAAGTTTATTCAAATGGAAGGCTTTGATGGAAGGGTACCTACAACCGGAAGAGTGTTCGCGTTGCAACTCTATTGCTCCAGGTCTCTCAAAATACAAAAGCGGCAAACATGTACCTGGTAAAACCTTTTGGCATTTTGAAAACGCGGTATTAAACAAAATATACTTTATAACACTTATATTAAACTATTTAATTAAAAATTGTTGATACTTACTCGTCCTCCTCTTCGCGTTAGCGGCCAGTGATTGTTGAATTCAAAGTCCTCGTAGGGCGAGTTCCGTGAATGTACACAACCGCAAAGTAAAACAAATAAAGGGATAGAATAAGCCACGTTCATCTTTACAAAGTTAGTAATATCAGGACCAAGCTAAGTATCCAATGTGAATGAATTGGACTGCCGTGAAGACCCGTCTACAACTAGCTCTGCTGTAACGTCCTAACCTAAGTCGCATGAAAAAGACTTCGGCAAATCTCTACTGTGGATATTGTTGAGTTGTGCGCCGTTGGACTGGTTATCGCTGCCGATACAAGATCACTGGGCTGGGCTCGCTCTTCTAGCCCGGTCTCCTATTGGGCGAACCATTTATTCGCATTGGGCAGAGTTAATTATTCAGCAATCGCTGTTGACATGCGTTCTTGCAAGTTTTATGGCTATATAGAGTTGGCATCTGATATACTCGATGGGGTGGGACGTGTGGGCTAAATTATGTAGTTGATTGCATCTTCGAATTACTCAATTTGGACAGCGCTTCATTGATTTAAGGGTTTCGTGCCAGAGGATATATCCATCATACAGGACAAAGTTTTCTGATCCCTACTTGATATTTCCTGTCACAGTGAACATTATTGCACAGTATACTTCTTCTTTCCATCAAAAGCAAACCTTCTATAATCAAATTATAAATCAAAACGAGGATTTTTATTATAGATGACTCAACAAAAACATGTTTATTACTCATTTAGCTTGCACACATTTGCTTAAATGAATATTGGAGAGGGATACAAAATTTGCCCAAAGCACGAATTCCAATAAGGTTTAGTTTAGAAGTCGAGTTTTAAACTCATGCCCCGACAAGAGAATGATGGGTCCAGAACAAAAGAATGTTGAGTTTAGAACACGTGTCCCAACAACAGAACGATTAGTTTAGAACACGTTCCCAACAACAGAACGATGAGTTTAGAACTCGTGTCCCAACAACGGAACGATGAATTTAGAATTCGTGTCCCAACAACAGGACGATTAGTTTAGAACTCGTGGCCCAACAACCGAACGATTAGTTTAGAACTCGTGTCCCAACAACCGAAAGAGGAGTTTAAAACTCGTCTGCCGACAAGAGACCGATGAGTTCAGAACTCGTGTCAAGATAAGAAAAGGATGAGTTTAAAACTCCAGTCTCCACAACAATAGATATCAAGCTGTGTCATAAATATGATAATATGACTAAACTACAATATCCATCATGTTGTGTCATAAATATTGTTATATGACTAAACTATAATATCCATCATGTTGTGTCATAAATATTGTTATATGACTAAACTATAATATCCATCTTGACGTGTCATAAATATGGTTATATGACTAAACTATAATATCCATCATGTTGTGTCATAAATATGGTTATATGACTAAACTACAAAATCCATCATGTTGTGTCATAAATTGAGCATGTTATATACTAGACGTTATATCAATTATGAATAAAGCAATTTAAATCTAAACTTAGCTCACAAACAATATTGTTAGAATTGATTTGTCATGTCCGTAGAAATTTACCCAGCGCAGTAAGACCAATGCAGACGTGTCTTATAGATTATCGGCTCTTCTATGTCTAAGAAACCTTGCCACTCAGGTCATTGGTAGAGACATTTTTTATTGTTCGGATGACATAAAGTACTGACTGTCAATATAAATTGATTTTCTCATTAATAATTCACATGCATTTCTGACATTAAGGCCTACACTTGAAAGGAATACAGATCACAACTCGTTGAACACGGTTTCATCGATAGACAATTCAATACAAGGAATGGACTACTTTGGGGGCATCTTAGCAACGCCTTCTTTGTTCAGCCTTATTGATGAGTGCGGTAGAAGACATAGGTCCTTTAGAACAACTGAGTCTTTCAAGGATTTTATACTGTTTTTCTGGTAATCCATTTACACGTTTCAATGCCTTAGCTACATGAACAATCATTATTTCCATACAAGTTTTCACTTTTAAACATCTAATCACAACAAACAAATAAATGAAATAGAATAGGGCTTGGATAATGAATAAATCTCAACAGTGGAAGCTGTTCGGACAGAAGATACAAACGCTTGTTTGATACAGGCCACAACTTCGAGAAACTATTATTTGAAATTAATTCGTCAGGAATGGATATTGATAAAACGGAATAAAAACATTGAAAGAATAACAAAATCATAGAACTGAAGGCAGAAAACTAAACTAAGATTGGAACAGCGGCACTACTTGCTGGTGGTATCCACGGAGGATATAGATGTGAAGATACGTGCTTGGTTAGCGTCATGTGGTATCAATGTCATCTGCTATGATTCCCGTGTAAACCGAGCGCTATCCTAACATGTTTCTACAGGAGACTCTTTGTGGTCATACACTCATTGATTTCCAATCAATCAAGAACACTTTGTACAGCGCATGTAGATGGATAACAATCTTATCAATAAAAACCAGCGTTGATATCAAATCCTGCCAGATCATACAACACAGGCTTACACTGGTGATACAAAGAGAACATCACAGTCTTAATTATGGTTAATCTGTGTAGGACAAATTCAGATTTTCAGGACTAATTGTCTAAACTACATATCGCTGATTTCTTGGGATCTGTAGCTGTAATCGATTGGAGTGCCAGACAAGTTATACAAATATAAGACGTGATAAGTCCATTGTGTCAATTTAAAACTTTCCACAGCACCATCACTCCCATGCTGAAGAATACTAGATCAGCAAATACATCAAAAATGCTACAATCGTCTTGAGATTCTTGGACAAATCTCTATCGTGTTTAATTTGATCAAAAAACGATAGCCGGAGATTCAGGGGTACTTCTCGTTATACATGTACCTCTGTAGTATTAATCTCGCGTGAAACAGACCCTCGCGTGAACTTTGACCACGCCAAAGGGTCTGGTTACACCATACGTTATTTTTTTTTGCAAAAACGAAATGGCCCGGTTATCGAACTTTTCTGATAGCTTCGTTTAAAAAAAAAAAAATTAAAAAATTAAGTCGAACCGAAAACATATAGATTTATTTACCAATAAATTACTTTGGGGTTTTATTTGTTGAAGTTGGAAATACGCTATGTATTTTATTGGCCTTATATAAATAGACTTTATAAAGATCAGCGACTAAACAAATACGGACTGAATACTTTTAGATTTGTATAATTGCTGGTTTGTGCTATTTTCATTTAGACTAGTTTTGTATAGTTGCTGGTTTGCGCTGTTTACATAAAATTGAATAGATTTGCATAGTTGCTGATTGGCGTTGTTTACATTTGAAGTAGATTTGTATAGTTGCTGGTTTGCGTTGTTTGCATTTAAAGTAGATTGTTGCTGATTTGCGCTGAAGTAGATTTGTATAGTTGCTGTTTTGCGCTGTTTACATTTTAAGTAGATTTGTATAGTTGCTGGTTTGCGCTGTTTACATTTAAAGTAGATTTGTATAGTGGCTGGTTTGCGCTGTTTACATTTAGAGTAGATTTGTATAGTTGCTGGTTTGCACTGTTCACATTTAAAGTAGATTTGTATAGTTGCTGGTTTGCGCTGTTTACATTTAAAGTAGATTTGTATCATTGCCGGTTTGCGCTGTTTACATTTAAAGTAGATTTGTATAGTTGCTGGTTTGCGCTGTTTACATTTAAAGTAGATTTGTAT
>JAVFBX010116483.1:0-15925 GCA_034783855.1 Mopalia kennerleyi
AACAACAACAAACCAGTCGGAAAATTCGGGGGACATCTTGCCGACCGCGTTATACCGAAATCCGCGTTATCGCGGTGCGTGTTATAGCGAGGGACAGGTGTAGTGAATACTGCAGTGCATGATTAAATTTAACTTACCTAAAACAAGTATTATGGAATAGTATTTTGGGGGATAATATATTTTAGTACAGCAGGACCTTTAATTATATATGCAATCAAAATTGAAAACAGTATTTATTGACGGTATGTCACAGTAAAGAAGAAAGGATCGACAGTATGGCCTAGCTCACTCTCTACGGGAGTCAGCTTACAGAACAAAGGCTGCGGAGCTGTGGAATCCTGGCTTCACCCTCTACTCTTACCAAATAGCATTGTGTGATCAGTTAACTAAACATATTACATGCGGTCAATGGTCTGACACATTACAAAAGCCACATATTAAGTCCAGTTCATAACCAATTTTTTTGATGTATTTTGATTGTGTTTTAGGCAACAGTTAGAGCGTTTACCCCGGCGTTCAGCTGAATCTACTCTTAATACTGTCCGAGGGATCGTCACAGCCCCTGGTCCTGCTATCTCAACAGATCTAGCCAGTTCCAGTGCTACTAATAATAACAACACACCTAGTTCACAGTTTCTTCTAGCAAGGTAGGAAAGATAATTGTAGCATTTTCTCAGTTTTCAATTTTTCACACTTCAACAGTGGCATCTCGGTCAATAGAAAATCCACCTTTTATATCCTGTTTATAAAGGACTATTATTTCTCTAAATTTTTGGCCATGTGCAGATATTTGCTGAAACCTTTCTTTGTACCTTTGTAGAAGCTAGATGGTACTACAAGGCCAATTTGTAGTGAAGTTTCCCACCATTCATTTGCATAATTTGTTATATTGCCTTTTTTGTTTTAGTGTGTATCATGTGGTTTATTTGTTGTTTGTAAGGTCACCATTTTAGCTACTTTGCCTTCATATAAATGAAATAACATTAATTACAGCTTAAAATGTCCGTCAATCCACAAACAATCTGAATTTACTTCTGTTGTTTTTCTCTTTTCTCAGGTGTACAGATAATACAAGTTCAGAAAATGGTGGTCAGTCTGTGGAGACTGAGAAAATAGACCGTGGATTATTTGTCCAGGAATTACTCTTATCCACATTAACTGAACATTTACAGTTAGGGGATTTCGCAGAGTGGATAACCTCTATTGCTAGCGAGTCTGATCCCGAATCAAGGGGATCTAAAACTCCAGCTAGTGAGGGAACCACTTCAGTTCAAAACTCTGCCTCTTCGTCAGATGCAGTAGAAAGTAAACGGCCTGCCCGTACACTTCCTCAAAGTGACGTGTCAGTGCAGGGTGTGAAAAGAAAATCTAGCTCTACTACACAGGCTAATGTTAACAGTGGAGTAGTTCAGTCAGTTAGCTTACCCTCCCATCAAGCCCAAGTTCTGGTGCCTGGTCCTGCTGTTCGTGCGCCGATGGTCTCCCCTGGTCAGAGTGTTCTTCCCAATCAGGGTAGTGGTGCCGCACTGGGAGCCTCTCAGTCTCATGTCAGACCTTCTCCTACAGGAATGCGCGACCCTCGAATGAACCCCACAGCCTCTAAGAGAAACATGCTCAAGCACGTAGAAGCTACAAAAAAGTCGGAGCCTCCACCTCACTAATACAAACTCAACCTTCTCGACCCATTTAGGACACTGGGAAAATGGATAATTAATCCAATTGTACTCCCACATATTTTTTTTCCTTATAAATTCTTTTTATTTATTGGAGAGGTTAAAGCTGCAGTAGTTCCAGGCTTTGCTTTGATATTTTTTTCCTTTGTCGAAATGGGGAATTCCAACAGTTAAGGTGTCCAATGGTTCAAACAGAGACGGTGAACAGCACTGTATATAAAGCGCTTGTGTTTCCTAACCTCTTGTGTACATGTATGATAGCTCTTTTTTATGAACACTTGTGTTGAAAAGTTATAGTACTACCATAAACTGTGATACATGTCAATTCAAAGATTTGCCAAAGTGCAGGTACATACAATGTTTTCTTTTCTTTTGCTCTTTTGTTTGTTGATAAGAAAAGCAAACTCTGTCATTGTTTGCACCCAGGTAAATTCAGGAGATCTTTGGTGATATCTAAATATAGTATGAAATGTGTGAAATTTGTGCCCCCTGAAGGGCCCAAGATTGGTATGAATGTGGCTTCTAGGACTCTACTATCACTGTATGGGACGCTAAAATACTTAAACGGGGAAATTTTGTATTGTTTATCGGCATTAAATTTTACATTGTCGTGTGAGTGATAAAAAAATTATTAAATTCTGATGATGGGATATTGTGAAGTGAATTTGGGATTCTTTTTTGTCTTGTATTTTAAAAAAATTTTGGCACTGTTTAATTGATCAACCACTATGTTATGACTTCCATTGTGATGTCCCAGACCTGGGTGTATATTTATTAACGTTTCTCCAGGCTGACCCGCCCCTTCAGGTACCCCTATTCTGTTGGTATTGTCCGGGATAATTAATCTTAGCATATCAGTGTGTAATGGCGCAAGTTGAAAGTGCTTATTAAAACTGTTACCTTATCAGAGTGGAAATGTGCTATACAAGTATGATGATTGTGATGTGGCCTGGGGACAAACAACATGTGTAATGATGTGTTATTGCTATGTATGAATAAGACACTGGGTCATATTGCAGTCAGTTGTCTTAACTGGAGTAAATACACAAAAGATTATACCTACATAGTTTTGTCTTTGATTTTATTCAGTTTAACCTAGAGTGTTTATTATGAATCATATGACTTCCAGTAGGTATCAATATGATACTAAAAGTCTATAATTAATGAAATTATTTTTGTGTCTTTTAGAAAGTGGATATTAACAGTGTTTTTCGTTATTTTGGGAGAAAATTTTTCGAACTAGAATCTGTTCAAACTAAGAAAGTGTTATCCCAAAATAACGAAAAACGCTAATTAATGTTCTACAACCCTCCATTAGTGTAAGGTGCTGTCTACAAATATACATAATAAGGAACAAAGCTGGGCGGCATAAGGAGACACATAAACCTCTTTCTTTATATGATCTTTTCCAACTCCCCATCTTCACAGATTAAATCTGGCCCGCGGCTTAGTGGTTAGCGAGCGCTTACAGAAGCCAACTTCGATTTACCGTTCACAGGATCAAGTCCGTCTGTCAACCCTCAGGTATATGAGTGAGTCACATAATGAGGCTCCGGCAATCGCAGGGATGGTTTTTAAGAGGTTTCTTCCCGGTTTTCCACCGTACTTAGGCCAGGAATATTGTTAAGTGGACAATCCGTCGTCATATAAGTGAAATACCCTTGAGTACGACGTTAAACCCCAATCAAACAAACAAAAATCGTTTCAATTTGCATTTTGCCACTGATTTTGACATTCGATTATCAATGAAGATTGTATGTTAAACAATTTTGATTTTTTTTTTCACAAAGGCATATTTATGAACTTAAAAAATCAGCAAACTAGAGGAAAATACAAGTGTTACGTTATCTCACAAAATTTTAGAGGAGCGAATTTACGGTTATACCGTAAAAGATCACAGCACAGGCCTGCTGTATGAGGCAGTCTGGGCTGATGCAAGTCAAATTAACAATACTGAGAGTACTCTGACCTCATTCAGTTTGCCATAAAATATCTATATCCATCAATTGCAAGAAGAAAAAAATTCATTTTAGATGGAAAAAATATTCAGTATTTGAAAGAAAATATTCAAATTTGATTTACATGTAGAAAGTAAAATTCTACTGAAATGTTCCACACTTAAAGTTGATGTATGCATGATTATAATAGTGGAAACTGTACCGACTACCAAACCATCATGACCATGGCTTGAATATCATGCAAATTTTTTTTTTTTTTTATAATTTTGTTTATTATAATTTTGTATAAAACCCATGGAATATTGATGTCAAACCGAAATTAGTTGAATTTATAGCATAAAAGTTAATTTTATAGTACATGATGTGTAAGATTTTTTTGAACCATAATCGTCGTATGTAGAATCTGGTGATCAATTTTTAACCGGAAAATTAGTGGTCGCGGGAAATTTTACATGTTTTCCAGGGGTGATCACAACCTTAATAAAGGGAAGGAACTCAAGGCTAAAACGCTGATAATTACAACGCAAGTCTGTGGGTGTATCCTTACACTTATACAACTAAAGAAAACGGAAAGTAAAAAAAGACAATATCTTATTATTTGTGGTGTTTGCATGTTGAAGAAATTCTCCATATAAATGAACCTAATGTTCAACATCTGGTGGTTGGGTGGATTGCAGAATGGAGCTCTTGTTGCCATAGTGCTTTCAGAGCACTGTGAATTGGACCATTCCTTCTGTTTTCTAGTGTACCATGTCCTACATGTGGTTGTCTTTTATTTTATTGTCCAAAGTTCCACTGATGATTTTTGTGTTATTGATATTCTGAAAAATAGAAACGTTCACTTTACTCAACATTTCAACAATTTTTTTTTTTTATCTTCATGAACACCAGTAGATTTTTAATAAAGTTTCGAAATGTTGAGTAAAGGGAAGGTTTCTGTTTTACAGAAAAACTTTATTTACACTACTGTTGAGTGGAGTGAAGTTGGCCACTTTCTTTTTTTTTTTTCATAATGAATTGCAGCATTTAAGTCTGTATTTTTCATGTCCCTCAGAGAACCCTTTTCGGCTTGGACTGTTTTGGATACATGAAAAATGCAGACTAAATCTTCGAAATAATTGACAAAAATAAAAAAAACAAGAAGTGGCCAACTTCACCCCTGCTGGCCAACTTTACCCCAGTCTACAGCATCATTGGTTTTAAGCGGTAACAATTTGGGTGCATTCCTTTATATCCTTTGGTGCATTCCTTTATATCCTTTGGTGCATTCCTTTATATCCTTTGGTGCTTTGGCCAGGAGCTTGCTATTGCCCTGGTGCTCTCGAAGCTGAAATGGGGCAGCAGTAACACAATTTGTTCATGTGTCCTTGCAGGGGTAGAATTATAACAAAAAATGGGTGCACCCAGACCACCTAAATACTTTATTAATGGTCTTGACACAATATTCTTGGTGTACAAAGATAAATCTGGGTGCACTGGTGCACATATGCACCCACTATTTCTAATCCTGTGTCCTTGGATTGTTTTGTCTTGTCTTTGTTTATTGCCAATAAAATCAACATTGCCACATGTTCTTTATTCTGAGATGTTTCTTAAAATTGGCAAATGTCCTTAATTCTGAACTTATTTTAACATTCTGAGATGTTTCTTATATAAAAGGTGAACTTTGTTCTGCAAGAATAATCGCATTATTAAATGAGTTTGTAATTATCCGAAGACTGATTGCCTTCTTATCAGCACTCCGACATGTTATGAAAATCAATGAATGCAATTATAGATTTGACAGGTCAATCTTTATAAATTAACAAACCTGATATAATTTATTTAGCAGTATGTTATTGTTGACAACAATGCTTCTCTAATCATGATATACCGGTACATGTAGACCACTAGTAAAGTAAAATTTTCCATAGTTTAACATGGAAGAGATTTTAACATTGGTTGAGGGTGTATTTGTCAGATAGAGCCTCACAGAGGCTTTAAATTCATCAATTCTTTCCCCTGAAACTATGGTAAAATTGTAGATTTATATACATTGCTAATGTCTCTCTGAAAATTATTTCTATTCAGTCTCCCATGCATGTTGGGGCGGAGGATGTGGCTTTGTGGTAGTGTGTGCTATTACTAATCCTACTGCGATTTACCGTCACAGGATCGAGTCAACCATCAGGTATATGAGTGAGTCACATGATGGGGCTCCAGCAATTGTGGGGTGGTATTTTTTAGGGTTCATTCCAGTTTTCTGTTGTAATTAAGCAAGGAACAGTGTGAAGTGGACAACCATTGTCATATAAGTGAAATACCCTTAAAAATGACGTTAAACAACAATCAAACAAACAAACCCTACATTTTGAAATGACTGTGTGTGTTTTCTATCAATATCAAAATATTAATTTTTATTTTTCAGAAATGTCTTGATTAAGGGCCACAACAATTAGGTGTAAGATGTCTTTCTCAGAGTCAAAACTAGGAGGCTCCAGGTCTACTTCCTCTTCCTCTCAGGGTCCAGGTAAGTTGATGTTAAGGTGATTAATCTAAATCACTCCCTGTTACTTCACTCACGTATATAAAAACCTTTCCAAATATACCAGACAAATGCATCTTCTCTGGCCAAGGGTTTTATATCCGAGCAACTCTGCATTACAACCCTTGGCAGATAATAGATGTACAATGAGTGTTTCAGCTACGCCACCTGGTGGATAAAATTATCAAGGTTATAGTCAACTGAACTTGTTTACAGATGCATCCAACCAGTGTAAATAACCTATGTTGAATGTCTTACTCCAGTTTAAACTGTTTGTTCAACTTTGTATAGCAGTGTTGGCATATATACAGTGATTTGGTGTCTGTAGCGGTAGGTACATATCAAATAATTTCACTGAGTTGGTTGAATACCCCAAACAAGTTCGAAATATCTGATTGGATGCTTAAAAGTTCCCACGCATCCAATCAATCGCTTGGAAACCGAATCCCATTATACCTGAGTTATCCGCCAAGGGTTATAATGCAGAGTAGCTCGGATATAAAACCCTTGGCTAGAGAAGATGCACCAAGATGTGAAGTGTTTTCATAATGTTGGAAAGTTAGTATTCCTCCAGTAGCAAGTAAAGACAGTATTACTACTTTTCAAACAAACTGTCCTTAAGCCATGCAGGAGGCAAAAAACAAACTAGGACCCACCTTTATAAAACCATTGACTTCTGGAGTAAATGGCGTCATGGACTATAACTGTTGAGCGTTGCCGACGAAGCGCACTTACGGCGGCGAGCGGATACAAGACAAAGCTTAACATACACACCCGTCACATATAGCATTAAGAGTAAAATATATCGTAATCACCATCCGTCAATCGTATACCCAAAGTAGGACCATTAATTCTACCGGCATTTTAGTTACGTCGTGCTTAGAGTACTTCTCTTATATAACGGCAGTGTATTCCAACAATAATAAATGCTATGTGTTTGTTTCATTGGGGTTTAACGTCGTACTCCAGGATATTTCTCTTATATGTGGACAGATTGTCCACTTCACACTTTATCCTGATGAAATACCGTGGAAAGCCAGGAGGAAACCTCTTAAAAAGCGACCCGGTGATAGTAAGAGCCACACCGTGTAACTCTCCTATGCAGGGCTGTCGATAGACAGACTCAAGTCCTTAGACGGTGCATCTAAGTAGGTTTAGTAGGTAGTGCGCTACAAATAACAAACGAATTAACGACAGATTATAAAAGCAATGTTTTATTAAAATATAATCCTCCAAATACAAACAACTTATTTCTGTCAAGTGCATAACAATATTTCCCGCGAACCAAATAGCTCTGGACTCACCAGACATGCTTATTGGAAACCGAGATATTTACAAATTTTGGCGTATCGCGATAGGGCCGGTAATTCAACAAGACATTACAAGCAGTATTAACTATATGCGTTTTATTGCAACAAAATTAAACTTCACACAACTTTTAAACTCTTTCATAACGTTGACTAAAAATTCATTTTCAATTCTAAATGCCCTTAATTTTGATTGATCAATATTTTATTACACATCGTATCATTGGATGACAACATATCACGTGATAAGCAATTAATGATGACGTTGTACCTTCTGCTAAGCACAAGTTGAGACGATTGAATACACAACTCAATGGTTGACCAAAAACATGCAAATTATTTAATTTGGAAGCAAAATGCAGAGTACGAGTTGTCGAATATGGAAATTTACAACCCTAAATGGGAATTTTAACAGAAGGGGGAAATAACAAAAAAACAAAACAAACAACTTATAAACATCAAGTTAAAAAATCAATGCTATTTTACATCAATGCTTTTACTAGAAACGGCGTACAAATTCCATGCCTGAAAACTGAAGTCTAGTTTTTATTTAGACCAATCGTTATCCAACATTTTCTTCTCTTCAAACACAACACATTGGCTCAAGCAACAGGAGATAATTATTAGCAAGAAGCTACAATAGTTTTCTCTTCAATTTCCATCAAACTTCAACAAATCAATGTTAATAATTTCATTATTTCATTTTAACAAAGGTTATTGTTCACGGACCTTTCTCGATCACAAACGTGACGAGTTCTTTTAATCAGATTTCTCACACACGTCTTACACTTTTCAATTTTTTTTTTGAAAAGTGCAGATCCTTCGACTCTCCAAAGAATCGACTGGCAATAACGGTGTCCGAGAATTATCATATATAAGGCACAGCTCATCAAATTGCATATAGGTTAACAAAATTCATCCAAATATAATTAAGGTTCCATTAAATGCATATTTGTTCGACTCGTAATATAACGAACGTAATGCCCTGTTAGACATGCGGACATAAAAAGTTCACATAGATCACGTGACAAAATACAGTTACGTCAAGAAGAAAGTTAAAATCAATATTTGGCGCATATAAATCAAACAAAGTAATGAATGCATGTCTGCTTCTAATTAAAAAAAAAAATAAAGAATGAAAAAATAGCGAAAACTTATCTAAAACTTTAGCTTTGTAGTCAGCTAAAGTCTACGACATGATTCACCGTTGTAGTGTTACGTGTTATTGTTCGGGCAAAGCAATTTAGCAAAAAATGAAGCTAGATGAAAATAAACAATGAATATAAAATGACCAGTTAATTTATTGCAAGATGTGTTTTGGGAACTATCTCCTTGAATAATATCTTTTAACACTGTCCAGTTTCACGACCATTCTAATTTTGACTTCGTTCAAACGACCACATCTTTGGTAGTATCCGAACGCTGTTACTTTTATCCTTGTATTCCAAAACTATGAACAAATTGTGGCTTGTTGCTATAGCCATGCCCGTTGTCGTGACAACAGCGTCTTGTCGAGACATGATATTTTGTGGTCAGAATGAACCGAGAGGAAATCATCGGAACGAGACTGGACTAGCGTATCACAGTTTTGGAACATTATATTGTACCAGAATCTCAACCGGAATATAATCCGCCATTCGGTATTTGAATACAAAAGGGGGAAGACGTTTTACTGTTCATCTTACCTACATCAGTTTAATTATTTCACTTATCAGATTAAAAATCGAAAAAAAAAAACCCTTACACATTTCATAAAATATTGAAATAAGGCACTTGCCAAAAACGTCTGACACCTATCGGCGGTTTTCGTTTTATCGCAAAGAGGGATAACTCTGGATTAGACCCTATAGCACCAATCGTACATTCTATATCAGTAACACATTGCCTAAAACAGGCGCTTACAACAAAATATTTACACTTCCCTTAACATGAAAACAATATACTTAAAAAAAAACATTGAAAAAAAAATGCAAACATGATTTACAAAAGATAACACACATAATGGCAATCGAGAAATCATTACGTAAAAAAAAAAAAAAAAATGGTGATACTAAACACCTATGAACTGTATATTAGTTTTAACCCTGTTCAACTCAACTACAATGACCAGAGCAATAAATATCCAGTTCAGATCTTTGTTTGCATTTGAAAAAATTTGAAAACACAATCTTGTCATTCATTATGCCTTTCTTTTGGATCTGGATGACTAAAACGTAAAGGAGTTAGTTCTTTTGACTTTGGTATGGCGGCAGATACAAACTTATTTGTTTGTGTAATAATAATAATGCCCAATGATCTGGTTACATTCGCAAAGTTTGGCTTTACTAAAAGTAAATCCATTTTACGTAATGTACATTTTTGATAAATAGGGAAATAGGAGTGTAAGTGATATAAAAAAAAGGTTAAAATCGAAGTAATATCAGAGATGATTGTCACTTTCATTAAATTGCATAGGCACGTATTAAATTTAATTTAATAAAAAAGAATCACATTAAATTTTGCATAATTGAGATCAACGTCATTAGTTCTGGGTACAATAATGGCAATTTAGTTGTCTGGAAGTTTTTCGGAATGGCAATGATGGACTGATGTATAAAGGCCAGGGATAGGTTAACGAAAATACGCTAGAATTTGTATATAGTTTTTGCCTAAGAGAACCTTTGTGGCTGATAAATTTTGACCAAAGAAACAAGGAAATAATCTTTGGTTCAAATTACCTAAAAGTTCTCCCATGTAATTGCGCTAGGACATCGCCCATAATGGAATGCAATCAGAAAATGATTTGACTGTAATGAGCTGAGCTGTGACAATGTTCTGATGGGCGGAGTTTACAACAACAACAAAAAGAACGTTTCACCCTTGATACAGTTCACATTTGCAGGCAGCTAAATGTCTTGCAGCGAAAAATTGGGAAAACATTTTCTTCTATTTCTTTATCCGATTCTCGTTAAGTTAGGCCTGGGATTCATCATAGTCTTCTGGGTTTTTCCTCACCAGTGGTTTGGCGCAAAATATTTTCCACAGCTCGCGGATAAGGTCGCCTAGCAACATTTCGTTTGAGTTTTTCCTGACCAATCGGAGAACGAAAAGTCCATCGTCCCTTAGATACTGATCCGCAAACTTCTGGCATACTTTCTTGTCTTCTGCTGTGTGAATTTGATCCATGACTTTCAAATATTTCTTCACATACTGGTTTCGGTTCCTCTTGAAGACGACTCTCCACAACCAGAACAAGAAGTTTCCTGAAGTGATGGCGGCAACAAATGCAAACCAGAACCAGATGAATATAAAGATCTTCTCGTTGAACAAGTTGATAGGCAGGACGCATTGAACCGTGTATCGTTGTATATTCTGAAGCTGACGGATTTCAAAATCACAGAGGGTGACTCTGGGAAAACGGATAGACTCTTTCCAGTTTACGTTATTGGCGAGACCTGAAATAACCTCTAAGCCGTAGACGCTGTAGAAACCACCCATGAATCCGTTGAGAAGGAAAAACTGGCATATAACATTAACAACAAATAAAGCTTTGACGAGAAGATAGAACCCTGTTAAGTAAGTGCCCTCACGTTTGCCGCAGAAGAAACAACAGACCCTGGAAAGTCGTTGGCGCATCCTGACCACGATGTTGTAACGGTATTCCCTGTGTGTCTCCAACCATCGATCCAGATAGATCGCTATGTGTCTAAGGGTCTCGTCTCGCTTCTCCGGGGAACCGATTTGACTGGCAACAGTCAAGTCGACGACCTTCTCAAGGTTGACTCCTGATCCGCTGCTGAAGATCCGCCAAAAGACACAGGGCAATTTGAATAGGAGGGCCATGAAGAGCAGGATCACTGGCACCCACTGATAGTAAGTGAGCTCTTTCTCTGCCCTGGTAGGTACATGGACAGGTATGGGTTGCTCCATGGGAAGGTAGTAAGTGTTTGACACCCAGCAGATCCATTTTGTGTAGGCAACATATGACCCAGTGAACTGCGCCGGACACCAGCATTGGATTGGGTCGCCCACGTAAGTTCCTGTACTAACGAAGACTGCGAAAATGGCCAAAATGACCACAGTATAGAGGTGGTTTAGCCTATCCACCCAATCGTCATCGTTACTTCCCTTTAGTTTGTTGGCGGAAGCGAGACTACCGAAAACACCAATCATTCTGAAAAGACAAAAAGAAAATAAGATTTATGATTGATTGATTGATTGATTAATGATTTGCGCCGTGCTTAAGGGTATTTCAATTATATGACGGCGATGTATTCCAACAATAATTGACACCAGCACAGCCAAGAGGTGAAGCATTTCCATAATGTTCGAAAGTTAATTTTTCCTCCAGTGCTAAGTGAAGACAGATTTGCTACTCCTCAAACAAATTGCCCTTAGCCAGAGGGTTAAGATTTATGAAGAGCATATTACAAAGGCAATCAGAAAATGATCTTGCTGTCATATATATTTCAATAAGTTACAATGGAGTACTTGAAATGTGGATTCAAAGGTTATTCAGTCAATAAGATAGAAATATTTAACGTTTGCAACTGGACTCTACTGTTTAGAATGTACCCGAGTTGGGACATAAATCGCAAGCTCCAAATGAATTAGGATTGAAACAAGAGATCGAGTCAGGTAAACATAGAAGCTATATCACACACAAGATAATCATGTGTAAAACTAGAGACAGACAAATAAATCATTGTAAGACAGAGATGAATAAACGTACCAACGGCAACAGACAGTAGAAGAATACTTTCTACACAATATATTGCTTACGAATAGATTATGTGACAAAGCGCAGTGCTTGGTCACAATCCAGGTAAAATATATGCATTAGTAATAGAGGTATACGACTAATTGGGATTTAACACTAATTAGAAACATTAACTCACATTGTAGTTTTTTTAGATTTAGCCAAGTCGTTAGCAAAGCCAGTAATATGATATGCACAATTAGTTAGGAAATAATGAAGTCAAGTCTAATTTGAATAGTCATTAAAAATGTGAACAAAATATATGCTCAAGTGTACATTACCTCAGAGACGAATAATACTGAACGGCTCTGCACTAAGCTTCTCTATTTAGGCATGTAGAATGTAGAACAAACTATGTGCAAATTTAGAAACGACAAATATAGCAATATATAAATTTAGTTATCAGATTCAAGGTTATTTTTGCCGTGACGTCTGTTTTAGACGTATGTCACATTGTGGTGCGAAGACGGACTACAGACAAATGCGAATATGTATCCCCTGCAATTGGGCACAGTGAACAGAGAGGTATTGTAAGTACTGTACGTATACGGGTCAGTAGTTTTTTTTTTTTTTTTAACTGGGCCGCTGTCAAGAATTCGCCGGAGGCTTGAGCGGTTCATCGCATATTCTGGTTTGGGAAAAAGTCAAAAGCAGGTCTATCTACGTGTCCAGCATAATTTAACGGACAGCTAGGTCACTGGGTATTTATATTCATCACAAGAGGATGATCTTATCCACAGAATGTGTCAGTCATTTCAGAGATATAAACCCACGGATAATTAATCAGTTCAATACATTAAAATACAGGTGGAAATAAAGGTAACAATTAAGCCGGAGGGCATCCTTTGTTGTGTTATTTAAATACAGGTTCCGTGGCAACTGCAGTGGAATTATTATAAAAAGCCCAAATAAAGCAGGTCAAAGAAATGGTCCCTGACTGACACCATTGCAGTTCAGAAATCAGAATGAATGATTATTGTTTAGTATTAAGTAGCTGTCGTCACAATTCTGTTATGAAATAAAAAATAGAATAGTGAGAAAACATCGCCGTCGAGGAAATAAAACAGGGGTGCCATTTGTCAAATAATATTTATCAAACAAGTTGACATTATCTTAGTGTATGTTGTATGATGTTACACGAAGAATAGGGTCAATGGAGTTTAATAGATCGAATATCTAGACGATCTGACCAGCGCCTTCCAACAGTCTTTCCATCTTGGTACAAAAATGCTTAAGATCCTGCTTGAGTCCTTTTCAAACATTATACTAACGGCGCAAAATAATAAATTGGCAAACACCCTTACAGGTGGTAAAGTTTCTTCACGTGAATATTTTATACTTCAAATACACTTGTATACCTTTAAATATCAAAGTTTTATGTAAATCTACACAATTCTAAGTTTCTTCACGTGAATATTTTATACTTCAAATACACTTGTATACCTTTAAATATCAAAGTTTTATGTCAACCTACACAATTCTTTAACGCTAACAATATTCATCTACAAGATTGCATGAGCTTTTTCTTTATAGAAAATATTTATAGTTCGCTTGTAAAAAAATATGCTAGCCAGCACCACAGATCGAGTCCAAAAAGAAAGCATTTTTTTCTTCTCTACAAGAAATATATATATATTATTATATGCATAATTATCAAGATTGCTTAAGTGTTTGTTTGAGCTGATAGTTTATCATAAATCTTATGGATACCCACATAATTGCTTTTATCTCAACTAGGAAGACTGATAACGTTTATGACACAATAAATAGGTTCATGACAAAATGACAAACATCGTTTAATTTACAACGAACTATCGGCCGGTTGATTAGATTTATTCCCATAAGGGGTTGTGTTGATTTGATTGGTGCTTAACATCGTACTTAATGGTATTTCGCTTATTTGGTGATGTTGCATTGCCGGTTATGTAAGGAAAATCTAAAAGGAAACCTCACCTGCTATATACCAGTTTATACCTCAAATCGAAATACAATCTGACAATAACATGGACTGGTACGGCTTAACTAACTGAAAATAGCATCGTCCTATTTAAGTTTAAGTCAACCCAAGTTAACGTCTAAACATAATGCTACGGCCAGTGCAGTAGTACCGCACATGTATCTAAAAAAATGAAGTGCAGACAACTTGACCACACGTCACAAAGAACGAAATCGTGCCGCTGCTTCAGTTTGAAAGCACAAAGGCACATTGATTTGCCTCCGCCCAACATTTTGATTGATTGATTGGTGTTTTACGCCGTGCTTGGGGTATTTCACTTATATAACGGCGGTGTATCCCAACAATAATGGGCACTAGCACAACCAAAATATTAAGTGTTTTTCATAATGTTGGAAAGTAAATCTTTCTCCAGTGTTAAGAAAAGACAGCATTGATACTCTTCAAACAAACTGCCCTTAGTCCTGTCCTATAGGAGCATGAGGAGAAATTAAAATGAGCATGTGTGTAGTTTGGCAGGAGGCGGAGGTAATTTCACATTGCCCGGGTGCCGTTAGAACTAAGATTTTTTTGTTTGTTTGATTGGGGTTTAACGTCGTATTCAAGGGTATTTCACTTATACGACGACGGATTGTCCACTTCACACTGTTCCTTGCCCTTATATGGTGGAAAACCGGGGGGAAACCTCGTAAAAACCACCTCCACGATTGCCGGAGTCACATCTTGTGACTCACTCATATACCTGAGGGTTGACAGACGGACTCGATCCTGTGAACGGTAAATCGAAGTAGGTGTCAGAAAGCGTGCTCGCTAACCACTACGCCACGGCCGCGGGCCCCCAAAGCAAGTAAAATCAATCTTAAAGACAATAGATAGGCATTCAACATGGAAGTTTTTTGTATTTTTGTAAATGGTAGTTTTTGTATTAAAGCACAGCACAGATAAATTATAAAATTGAGAAATTTAAAAAATACCATAGTACATATTGAATAAATGAAGAGAGAAAAATTAGCTTTCCTCCTACATTTAACCTTTAGGTTACACGCCCAACACTCTACTGACTGAGCTACAGAGCCTCACAGCAGAATGAGTTCCGAATTCTAACCCAGTGAAGACAGCGATTTTTTTCTCTACGTACAGAGGGACCCTAAATTAGCATCTTTTTGATCTAGAAATTACTCACAATTATTTTTTTGCTTGGGTATTTAGCAATGAGATTTTTCATAAAATTGTAGAAAATATAAAAGCGTATTTAGCAATACAATTTTTTAAATTATTGTAAGTATAGGAAATTAATACGTGAATATTCAACATCTGAAAGATATATTTGTGTAAAATACATGTTTATATACATACGCTGCTTGTGTACATGTATTTACATGAATAAAAATAATTATTGTTTTATCTTTTAATTTAATTACCTGTATTATATTTTCATAATCTGACTGTTTTTTTATACAAAATTTATATCATGTAATATATCACATGTAAATTCTCATGTTACTTTGTAAAATTTAAAATGCACTGCAATACTTTAAAATAAAATCTATTTCTTACAAAAAATAAACAAGATGACGATTGATATAATGGTTTTATAGCCAAGATAAAACTTTTGGGCTTAATTTTTTTTCTATAAATGTCATTTTTGGATACAGGCCGGTATGGTTTAATTTCAGCCCTTGATATGTTTTGTTTTTGTTTGTTTGTTTGATTGATTGGTGTTTAACGTCGTACTCAAGGGTATTTCACTTATATGACGACGGAGACAAAA
>JAVFBX010116594.1:0-14736 GCA_034783855.1 Mopalia kennerleyi
ATCTGCTACATTCTAAATAGCCCCTGTCCAGTAAAGAAGAGCTTAATGTCGCAGCTATAGTGATTCTACACTTGTTTAAAATCTAAGTTACATATATAATAATATTACACGATATTATTTTTTTATTATAGAGATTAAGAAAATACGGTTGCCTTCGCCAGGATTTGAAATCTTGTCTCTGGTGTTATAAATGCAGTTGGATTTAATTCAAATATTAATGCAATTAAAAAAACTTTTCTTTATTCAATTTTTTTATTTCTCATTTTGGATTTCTTGTTTTATGCCTCAGAAGCCTATTTTAAGGCTTGATTTATGACATCTTTTTTTAGGATATTTAGCTATATATTATCACACTGCCTGTGTATAGAGAACATTTCCCATGGTATATATTCCTAAGTATCAAATTGTTACATTGGTTACAAGGGCAGACATTTTTCACATAGTTCTTTTAAACATTCTGTGGAGGTGTTAGTTTACAGACCTGGAGATGTTATGGGAAATTTCATAGATTCCTTTATTTGTTTGATATTTGTGTAAATTTGAAAAGTATCTGTATATGATTTGTCACAGCAACATGAAGAGTCTTGAACTTAAAATAGATTCCTTTAGTTATATCAGTATGGGAAAACATTTGTGACCAGTTACAATGTCATTTTTTGAAAGGATTCTCTGTTAAGAGGTCGGCATACATGTTCTGGGCCAGTATTCATAAAACTACTTTAAGTATTTCTTAAAGTTGAGAATTATTTAGCAAAATTTCAGCCTGTCATTTGATCATGAAAAAACTTAAATGTGAAAAAATTAAGTTGACATTTGAAAAATTTTACTTATAATCTTTCATTTAGGATCACACAAACATTAGGTCAAATAGTGTTTAGGTATTTTAAATGATGTTTGAAAAATCACTAAGTTTTTCTTAACTTTACGAAATACTTAAGTAGCTTTAGGAATAATGACCCTTAACTATAATATCTCCTGAAGCCCTAAGTTCCAATGAAGAGTCTGGTTTAACAGGCAGCACCTAACAAATAATTAGGTTTTTATTAATAGATATCACACTAATTAAGATGTTTCCAAGACGCCTACATCATCTAGCTTATGAAGTTAAAGGTGTTATATTTGTCACTTTTTTAAATCGTTTTTTTATCGATTTGTTAAATCTTATTAAACTTGTTAAAGCTTGCCAAAAACAGACCAAAAAACATTTCAACTGTTGAAAACACATTTTTAAAACATTTTTTGTTCGATGAAAACAGATTATTTCTTGTGGATATTTAACAGATATAATTTAAAAATCGTATACTTTATCTTAAAATCTGAAATATTTGCTCATGCAAAGTTCATGTTCCTACAATGCTTAATATATTAATATAAGTAATTAAATGTGATTTGAACATACTACCTTTGACCAGACTGGGGGTTGATGAGAGCTTCCTGCTGCCCTGGGGCGCTTAGTTTGAATCATTGGTCGGTGTTTTACACTGTGATTAAAGGTATCTCACTAGTTATATCACAGGGGTGTATTCCAACAATAACTGACACTAGCATAACCAAGATGTGAAGCATTTCCATAATGTTGGAAAGTTAATTTTCCTCTAGTGCTAAGTCAAGATGGTATTGCTACTCTTCAAACAAACTGCCCTTAGCCAGAGGGCTGGTGCTCTTAGAGGTAGGGGCAACATTCACCCATCTGTCATATGGTCTAGCACAGTTATTTAGTGCCTTTTGTCTATGCACCACGCGTTTATGTCATAAGCTAGCCTTTGATTCTTGTCTTTCAGGGTTGCGTTTAAGGTCAATGGTCCTTTCTTTCCAAATTTGGGTTGGTAACTTGGCACACCATCAAATAAGTGAAATTCCCTTATTAAAGTGTGGTGTAAACTCTATTCAATCAATCCATTAATTTTGACTGAGAGACCAGATTGTTAACTCACATTAATGAGGAATACTGTTACAAATTGTCTGAAATGTATCGGAAGGATTTATGCCGTGATACCTGTGTTTCATTTAACCTAATTGTGGTTTTAAGGTAAGATAAAAATAGATCCTCTGGTACGTATTCGCTAACAATTCAACTTACCTGAGAAATGTTCATTAAGGGCCTCAGGCGATTCTCAACTTTCTATTACCTGGATAGAGAAGACGGTATTCAATTACTGTAAATGATGGAATAAATGGAGTGGAAAATTAATTAAACCTGACCACTAAAAATATTTAAAGCCCTGCTCATCTGTATATTTCCAGATCATATAGACATGTACATGTATCATTTTGAGAGTGAGTATTGCATTGTTTTATACCAAACAATTGCAGTCCAATTCAAGATATATTTGTAAGTGAAATACCTTTGAGTATGATGTTAAAAACCAGGTGATAACATGAACACATTGTTACCTGAAGGGTTGTTTAATCTGGATTACCCATATTTAATTACATGTAAGTGTTTTGGATATCAGACAGAGCTTTGAAGGCCTACAATATAAACAGATAGTTACCTGTCCTAATTTTATGATTTGTAATACAGGCAATGTGTAATTCATCTGAATGCTTATTTTATCTTTCATAGAACTAAAACGAATAAGTAACCGAGTGAAACACATTGGCTTTGTCTGCAGCCCTATACTGTATGAGTGTATATTGAGTACACCCTATGCTTACGTTTGGTATTTGTTATACAGTCTAATCCTCAGATTATCTTTAAGCGATAACCACTCTTTTTACTTTATATAATATTTGACAAGTGTGTGTTTATGTAAGGATTAAAGCACCTGACTACAATAATGTCTCCGTCATTATCATCAGTCACAGTGTAACGGGAACGTTTTTCTATTTGCATAGGGCGTTGATTTTGATCTACGCACGCATCCTTTTGAAACAAATCTCCTCTTTTAATCCACGGAAGAGGGTTTAATTTACGATGAGAAAGTGTGTAAGGCTTTTAAAAAGTTTTACCTGTGGTTTTTTTTTGTATATATGTACACTACCTCTGAATAGGCATGAATGGGGACTTGTTTAGATGATAGGTTAAGATAGGTGTGTGACTAGTGTAAGATATAGTAAGGAGTAAATGGCCAAATAGTTTGTAGTCTTTCTGAAATTTCTTACAGATTAGGAGCCAATAGTTTTCAAGTTTAATCAGGTCTGTCATCAGAAAATACTCAACGCAGTGTTTATATATCAGTTGACACATGTTATAATCCCAAGATATCTGGTAAATTGTCTTTAAAAGTTTTTCGATGTCATTTCTCTGCTCCATTTATTAGAAGATTTATAAGATACCTTAAATAGTAGGGGGCGGTACATTACCCTGAACCTACCTGTAATCAATGACAAGCCGGCAGGTGAAATTAGGACGGATGCATGTAGTCCCGTACATTTAAATTGAAGAAGGGCAACAGTGTATTTAAGGAGAGTGTCTTACCGGACATGAAACTATCTGTATCAAGAGTTGGCGGATTATTTGTCCAGTTTTCGTGAAATACCTGAGATTGTATCAAAATGTTTCTGTAACTGAGTGTATAAGTCACGTACTTCTTAATCAATGGTGAAATTGTTTAGTTTTGTCAATCTATGTTAAACAATCAAGGATACACAATTATTTTTTTCTGCTTTTTTTGTGTGATTTTTTTTAGCCACAGCTGACCGCTGTTGAAATTGAATGGTTTTTGTAAGTAAACTGATTGTGTGGCCATATTTCTGTGGGTTTTTATCATCAACCTCATTGAAAACCGGAACAGCTATAGGTCCTGTTTAGATTGACGTGTGTACCTCAATGACTAACAGACATGTTGTAATTTTCACCCTTACATCCTTCTTAGCGTAAGGTGTTGTTGTGCTTTCATTTTACCTGAATTTCTTACATATGCTGTTTAGTTATCTGAAAAACATTACTACTGTACTGTTACCTGTGTCTTAGTTGACTATAAACACCTGGATTTTCCCACACACATCGTTAAGGTGCTACCCAGACATATGGATATACGTTTTATGGATATTTTTACCTGTGGACTTTAACTCATTTAACAAAGTATGATGTTGTTCAAAAAGCTCAGGTAAGTGTTTCTGTGTTCCCTTATTGTTATAAATATTTGGTCTATAGTGTTAATAAAACATTTACCTTAAAAGGACTCTATATTTTCATTCTAAGATGAAAACTTGTGATTAAAAGACAAACCCATCTCACAATTAAGCTTTGTCTGTTAATTAACTATAAAATAACAAGAATTCAAAGGTTCCGGAAGAAGTGTTTTATCAGTAAAATAAGCCAAGAATAAACTTTGTGCTTTTACCTTTTTTTGTTTGTTCAAAACATTTTTATATACATATAGAATTACATGAATACAGGTGAAACAATCACCTTAGGTTCAGTCTAATGATATACATACCTATGGGCAAATCGCAGCTGTTTGCCCTTTGTTACTGTTTAGCAACAATTTAACTCAAACAATTAAAATTTACATTTGAAAAGTGTTTTACATACACATAAAAGCCTAAAGTATTTGTCAAGATGGTATCTCCTTCAATGTTGGGATTCTTGAATTCAATTTACATTCATTTACTATTTTATTGCTTATGCTGGTATTTCTATTGTTCATGGTTTGATGTGTGCGTGACCCGTAGCATAGCAGAGACAAAGCAGGACATTCTCGGTTCAATTTCATTTATTTTGTTGAAATATATAGGTTTTATGAGCTCTTTGACAAACCTTTTAGCAGTCCTACATAATTATCGCCTGGACTAGTATTTAAAACACTGCGGATCCCCCCCTCCCCCTTTCAGTGAGAACAAAAATAGTAGACATTAGGTTTAGGTCTGACTGGCGCCTTTCCTTTAACTGATAGTGAAAGGGTTTTCTATTAACATTCTTACATTTTTAAAGATTTTATCCTCCCCCCCCCCCCCCTTTCATCAGTGTCTTTTTTTACATTAAGGTGTATAAATACGAAATACAAGGTGTTATAGCACTACTTTTGTAAATAAATACATAAAAATAGATCAAGTGTGACTTTTCAACTTTTGTAATAGGAAATGATAATTTTTTTAGGCCAGATAAGGATATACCTCTTGTAAATATCCTGGTATAAACTAAAAAGTCTGTTAATTTAATTAATTGAGTAACGTTTAATTGAAGAGGAAACAAAAATGAGTAATGATTATGAAGAAGGATATGAGCATCCACTGATATTCCTTCGATGTACCCCTCACAGGTATGACCCCCCCCAAATTGACCACAGGTGTATTATGTAATGGAATCAGATAAGGCTTCTCCAGCTATCATGACAGTGGTTTTTATGAGGTTAGTCCTTGGTTTTACTTCTGTACATCTGGTATATGAGTGAATCACACAAGTGGCTGTCAGCTGTGGCAATAGCGTGGCTGGTTTTTAGTTGGTTTCCTCTCAGTTTCCCACCTTATTTAAGCAAAGAACAGCATGAAAAGAACAATCCGTCATCATTTTAGTGAAATACCCTTGAGTACGACGTTAAACCCCCCCATCAAGTATTAATCTGAGACAGACTAAAAAGTGGACAGATTGGGGGTCATCATGAAAGTGGAATCGCTTGGCCAGGGGTATGACATTAACACCTAATCAACCAAACACATGTTTTCTTGTAAATCTGACATGAGTAACGAGTTATAATCATGATCATTGGACATACCATAAACCACATCTAACATTGTAGTATAAATAGCTGGCCAATTGTTTAATGTAGTTCAATATTGGTGCATGTCTGTATCCTTGATCATTACAGGACCAAGAGGTCAGTAATTTTACATTCTAATTAGGGGACAGGATATTATATTAATTATAGTTATTTTTAATACAAAGTGATATTTATGAAATATGGTCACAGGTGAGAACATGCTTTACTTTATTCTCATAAATCAAGTGCAAAACTATCAATTACACATAAGACTAATAAAAATGCTATATTTATATACAAGAGAGGAAGACAGCAGGCTTGTTGTATTCTCTTGTGCATGTTAACGGTTGTATACTTGTGATTTTAGTCAAATTCTATATATGTTGTTTTAGAATAACACAATATTCTGAAAGAAACCACCTTCGAAGCGGATGCTAATCAAATGAACAAACAAATCGGTGCTTAAAACATAAAGCAGACATTTTCTTTTTTGATGTATTTTTTAAAGTATAGAAAGAAAATTTTGCTAGCCTCCACTGAGATTCAACCCTGACCCTCTGAATAGCA
Organism: Mopalia kennerleyi; assembly: GCA_034783855.1. Lineage (NCBI taxonomy): Eukaryota > Metazoa > Mollusca > Polyplacophora > Chitonida > Mopaliidae > Mopalia > Mopalia kennerleyi. The sequence goes on from JAVFBX010116594.1 coordinate 6,213, forward strand.
GGGCCATCGCTCTAACCAACTGACCTACAAATGCTTTAAACAGAATCCTTTCCTACCTTTTGCAGGCCTGTCTACCTGGTGTATTCTGGAGTATTTTGTACACATAATTTATGTGAAATATACCATCAAAATACACATAGAAATAAACATTCTGTGCTATGCTGTAACACAAAAATACACAAAAGGGTAAGAAAATACTCCTAAACAATAAATGTTGTACATACATGTGGATATGTAGGCCTATTTGTTGTGATTACCTTATTTTAACTACTATTATATATACATTGATGTTATTGGTTGGGTTTAAAATAGCCTGAGTGAGGGATTCAGGAAAGAGTCAGACTACACATCACTGTCTATACAGGGTTTGTATAGTTTTAAGTACTTAGGTGAAAAACGAGAGACTTTGAAGTTAAGTATTTCGTTTAGTTAATGCGTATCACGCATGGTCAGCTCCAAATGGGCCGAGTGATTATAAATAGTGCAGCTATGTGATAAATATATATATATATATATATAGCTTCATCTGGGCAATACTTAGACTTGTAAAGCCCTCCTCTGATGTAAACGAGGCATGTATACAGTAAATAACCAGCAAACTATCAAACTTTAAAAACAAACTTTTTTAAATGAATTCTTAGACAACCCAAAAGTTTAAGTCATTGATTCATAGATATTAAACTATAAAAAAAACTAACCTTTTTTTAATATGAATTCTAAGACAAGCAAAAAGTGAAAGTAGAGACGTGTTGGGTATAAAATGTTATTGTTACTCAGTTACTCTTGTGGGGCAAACCTAGTCCAGAGAATTATCAAATTATCTGATTAGTTTTATGGGTATAGGTTGTTAGTAGCTGTCATGTGACTACGCACCCAATATCCGTCTGTGATGCTTCAGGGGGTATAATCATCTACCTTAAACACCTGAAATGAGAATATAGGTAGGTCATTGGCTCATGGGATGGGTGTAGGCGTTGAAACAATGCAGACGTATGATTTAAATTCTGCAGGCAAATTGACACAATCGGGCATTTCCTTTTCATTGTTCAGAAATTAATGATGAAAATGATTATCAGTGTTTTGGTTTTAAATTGTCACGACAGTCTGATTTCACATGACCTGACACCTATGAATGCTAATTGTGAGGAGGCATTGACCTATATGTTGGGCAGGACCAGGTACAAGGGGAACCTACTATACAACAGTAGGCAAGAAGTGAACAGGATTCCCAAATCATTGAAATTCTTCAAGAACAAAAACTCAAAAGAAAATTTGTTTGAATGATAGGTTTTATAGAAAATCACATTTTTATTCTGAAAGTCTGAAACTTTTCCGCTCTCCTTCTTCATAAACACTGGGTATCTCTGGTAATTGTAAGTGGATTTTACAAGGTTTGTTCCTGGTTTTCCACTATAATTATGCAAGGAACAGTGTGAAAAGGAGAATCCATCATCATGTAAGTGAAATAACAACGAGTATGACGTTAAACTCCAATCAAACAAACAAACAAATCTCAAACCCTGCTGTATTTAAGTTTACAATAGTTCCCTCATGTCTTCCGTGCATAGATTTATCTATAATGTACATTTGAACAATTTAAGAAGAAACTTGTGCAAGCCAAGGGTTTTTTAAATTTTGTTAATTTGTTCTATTTGAGAAAAAGTGCAAGCCTTTGTACTCCCTATTGGTAGATTTGTCAATCAATCTATTCGCCAGACTACCTAATCTCTGGGATTGAAAGCGAGGCATTCTGGGTATGGAATTGGGCGAAGTTAAACTGGTTTAAAGCTTGGTCAATTTTAATCTTAATGAGAAGGGTTGTCTGTCTAGATTTGGCGACATCATTGATTAATTTTAATCTTAATGAGAAGGGTTGTCTGTCTGTCTGTCTAGATTTGGCGACATGATTGATTTTTGTCTGAACACGACAATTGTTTAAAGCCCATCACGACGGCTTCAGAATTGGTGCCTGAAAATGTAATCCCCGGTTAATTCACCGTTCGCATCATTCTCATATCAATCCCACAATCCTTTGCTATTATGTATGTGACTCGAATTGCAACATCGACCATTTGTCTATCTTCAAGGAAAGGTCACAGTTTATTAGTGTGCTTATCTGACTGTGTCCAGAGATTAAATCCACTCCTTTTCACTTAAATCAGGGGGGATAATCAATAACATTAAATAGTTACCATGACAACCAGTCCTTAATCCTATAATCTGCTTGAATTAGATACCCACATACACTTCAACAACAACAATTTATTTTTCTTGTGACATGTGGTTTGCCCAGTCATTTGAATAATTCATAAGAGCTAACATGAATTGTTTTAAAAGGGATTTTATAGTTTCTGTATTCAGCACAGAATTTGAAATATTTTAACACTTCAAACATTTTTATGTCGGGCAAGGGCTTAGGCAGAGGGATGTCCATCCATCCTTTAGACTCCCTGAATAAGACAATTGCATGGACAAACTTTTGTCACATGATGTCGGGGAGGGGCTCGTTGGGATGATGTAGCCCCACAACCTCAAATGTTATTCTACCAATTTTAAAATTAGAGATAATACTGTTTTTGGCTTATTTATAACCCAGCATTCAAGCCAAATAAATAAATCCAGAATGCAAAATCTGGTATTAGAAACACCCACACTGATAACATGACATTTTGTCTGTGCATTGATTTCATCTTGTTATTCAGAAGTCACCTGTCTTCAGACCCTATCAGAGTTTGTTTGTCACAAAAACTATCTGTTGATCTGATCTAGTTGATAATATCAAGCTTGTTCTGTGTTTGATGTCATGTACAGATATACTCTACAGTATTAGATAAGCTTATTCCTCTCATATATTACACCTGACACGATTTATTCCACACCTGAATCCTGATTACATTAACTCAGGTAAATGACTAAGAAAATTGATTCACATAGATTATAGCTATATGTGTTCCTTAACCAGCTTATTGTTTAGTTACTCTGACCCTTAACACTGCATTGTCGATTCTACTGTTAATTAGCCAATAAAAAAATATATAATAAAACTGTTACTCTTATACTGATAAGTTCAAATGTTATACCATATTTAACATTTATTTGAGTATTTTTCTGCCAAAACAAATACATTCTCAAATCTCAATAATAGTTCCATTTGGTTTAACTGTCTTACCTCCATGACATTGAGTATAGACCATTTGATCATAAACCAGGACCCTCTTGTGGAGTGATATTTGGTAAATTACAGTAAAATATGTTGTTGTTGTCAGGCGAATTACAACTGTATAAATACACCGAAACTATACTATGTATCATACAACTGTAGATCCATACAATTCTTTTTTAAATTTACTAACAAATTTAATTTTTGTTGCATCAGCAATTTGTTCCATTTTTGTGGTGACCCACATTGCATGTTGGCACATGCTGGATTTTCCTGTAACTGTGGCTAAGAGAAGAGATCCACTATACTTAATATTCTCGGACGAACATTATAGCAAAGGTTTCTCCCAGAATTGAAGTCTGCGTTGATGGTACTTGATGGTTGCAAAATGTAATTGGTTATGAACAGAAAGTTCTTTCAAAGGGACATAACCTTGTTGGGATATAAGTGACTCATCTTCCCTGTGTTATTTAGCAAGGTATAAAATTCCCTGATATACTAGATGACAGTTTCTTGTCAGCATCAATGACAAGAACTGAGAATTTATTACTTTCTCCATGCATCCGATGTCATCATTGCACTCTTATCCACCGTATACCTTTTTTTGTTCTGACGTTTAATTGATTCATGACAAATGAAAGTCCCTAATAATTTGAAAGGAACATATTCTTTCCACTAATGCTTGTCGATTCATTCTTGTTCTCTAGTTTAATTTGATTAGCACATGTACATGTAATAGTGTCCGATTGTCCAGGTGCTTTTGAGATTTAAGGCAATATAAGGATAATTACTGTGATGTCTTGCACTCTCAGTTTGCACAGGCTTCTCTAGTCGCTGGTAAGATCCATTAACATTGAAAGCTGTTTCTTTTCCATTCGAGTGACTTGTCATCATGTGCGTAAATTAGCCTTAAGAAGGACACACAATCAAATAAACAATTAATGTTGATAAAGGTATAAATATGTTTCTAAACTGTTTTTTGTATTATTCAAAACTTCCACCGTTATAATGATGAAATATATACAATGTATGTCATCTTTGGTGAAACACCTCAGTATTTTCCACCAAACTTTGAATTTTCAATTTTCACTTATCATGAAGCTTAATCAGGAGAGAGTTTTAGGATATTTTCTATGTTTTTCTGTATGAGATGGGAGCTGGGATAAATAAATCATCAGGTAGCCAATGAGTCATAGCAGGGAATTGTTGGAGCATTGTATGTGCAGGTGATGAGCAGCTTCTGTCCAGTTCATTCCACAGCAGAACAACAATAGTCTCTTCCCTCTCACGCATTATGTTTTTGTGTGTTCGAGTCCAAATGTATTGGATCGTTGCACATGAGCTCTTTATTGTGTCACCTTTCTGAGCTATCTGGTGTATGAATTATGAATTGTTCTTTTATGTTTTTTATTGCATTTGGTATCTGGTCCATGTACAGGTTTCACAAGGACTCTTCTTTCAGCTCTACCAAAACTAAACATTTCTCTTCTTATGTTTTCTTGGGGAAAACTGTTAGAAATACAAGTCATTATCAAGTGAAGTACCATTGAATGTAGCGTTAAACACCAATTAATTAGTTAATCAATACAGATTAAACGATTTAAACTATATATTTATACTGCATGCTCTTATTTAGCTATGTCAGGTTCTGTGGTGTTTATGTACAGACATTGTGCAGCTCCCTTATCTACATGTGCTTCTCTTGCCCCCTCCAGACAAGATCTTAAAGATTGGGGGTAGTTTTTCAAACCTTACTCTTGTCTCTTTTACTAAAGGTCATACATTTATCAGCTTAGCTTCCCCTTATAACACCCCCCTCCACCCCACCCCCACTTCCCCTGCCCCAACAGACACAGACAACCTATGTACCCTCAAGACATACCCCCTAGCCCTATCACCCAATGATTTACTGTGGCACCTTTAACTCCCTTCCCTGCCTCCTTTACAGATGACATAATACCATTTCCTGTTGCCCATATGGTCAAGTGGATGCCCCATCACCCTGTCTAACATGACCCTTTACACTGTAGCTTATCAAACATCACCAGACTGAGGAACAAACACAAGTCTTGTAATGCTGTGTCTGAATTCAGTTCAGTTTGAGACTTTCTGTGAATTTAGGCAGACTTAATCTTTCACATCTCAAATCACGGATAGATTGGGTGTCTAATACAGAATCCTTACTTGTTATCCATCAGATGCTCTCCCTTGTACTCCGGGCCTGGAAGGTTTAGGGAAATTAGTACAACTAATTGCTTTCCAATCTAGGTCCCAAATGCTACAACAAAACAGCTTACCTATGTGTTTGTCTCACGGTGTACAGAAAGCCTAATTAAACTGTCCGTGTGAGCAAATTAACTTCCTAGCAGTCATCTGAGATTTACAGACTTTTTTATTGTTTCTGAGGAAGGAGCGACTGTTGGTTAACTATAAATTTGAACTTTTACGACAAAACACAGATTTGAACTTTGAATAACCGAGTGGATTTGATTCTCAGAATCATAAAGCGAATCAGCCAACTGTATGGTTTACTGTATCATAAAAGCTAAAACCTTCTGTTTTTACATTTGAGACGGCAGAATCTATATTTAAGACCCAACTCTTGATATTTTAATGTTCGGCTTACTTAGACGAGGGATCATCCAACTGATGAAGATGTTGTGCAGGTTGGTTTTCTCTTATATCTATTCATTTGTAAAGTTCAATACATTTTTTTCACAAATAGTTACAATATTTTCATAATGTTTAGTCCGGTATCTGAATTTAGCTGGCAACATACATTTTATGGAAATGCCTACCTTTGTAAATTAACAGACTCTCCTATTATTGCACCTATGTTTTGTCATCTTGTATCTAATATAGGTTGTCTGTTACCTCAACAGAGGTTTGTACCAATTGGGATACCCTCAAATGAGTACAATAATTTTGCGCAGAAAACTTTACAAAGTAATCTTTAATTTTATTTGGCCAAATACATGTATCTCTTGATAAAAAATTAGCTCCCTGGCTCAATTAATAATTTTGTTGCTGGAAAAAAGAATGCTATTAGTTATTGATGCTTCTTGAATAGTGTACGGACTTACATTTTATGCAAGCTCGTAGCACCTGATCAAGAGCTGTGAATTGGACCTTCAATTTAATTCATTTAGGTCTTTCAACAACCCATGAACCTTCATTATACTTTTCCTCATGAGACCATCTGTGATAATAAGAATGACGTAAAGAAAATATATTTTTCCGGAAATAGTTTATCGGATGATTTAATCAACTGTCTCGCTGACATATTAACATTTGCATTAAGATGGTCTGTCGTGATACTCCATGTTCAATGACGATCATGTCAACTTGATGTCACGATCAAAAAACAATATCGGTGGTGTGAGGTTTCTCGTTAAACCCTTCCTAATTGACAAGTTCAAAAGATAGCCATGCAAAATAGGTCATTTATTATTACCTTTGAATTATTAATTATCATTATATTCTTACTAATGGGACATGCCTGATATGATTGATAAGTGATTACCTGCCTGATTATTGTCGCACTCATGAGTGTCCACCAGTAATTAGCACATTTCATAAGCAAAATTTATTCTGGTAAATTTTATATCTTGAACAAAAATCAGAGAAATAAATTTGATAAGTAATGCCTAAACAGTTGTCATCATTTGTATGATACCTTAGTAATGTTATAACAGTGACTTCATGACCTCTGCACTTGTGCCTGTTACTTTAACAAGGGTTTGGGCAGAGGGCTGTCTACCTGTCCTGAATGGAACAATTGCCTAATTTGGACACCCTGTTCTAAGAAACTTTAACAAGCAGGAGATAAAAAAAATGAAGCTATTAATTAACCATTTTGGACGCCATACTTGATTTCTGGCTAAGTCCCTGTAATTGAATTGTGGGGATAACTAAATGGCAATTTATTGATATATTTGATTTATTTATTAATATTCTCTCTCATTCATACATTTAATTCCCACACCTTTTTTGAGCACAGGGATATAAAATAGTCAGTTCTCCCAATTGTTGTCTTCTTTAAGTTGCCGATGCAAATTTTCAGAGTTCGCGTTCAGATTCATATTTATTTTTCTCTGGTTCATTAAACCGTATTAAATACAGATTTTGTTCATTAGGTTTTTTTTTCCACAGATGCATTCACATCAGTTCCACAAATTCATTTAGCCATTTTTTCAACAATAGTAATTTTGATAATTCATGTGCTCTCTCTGATGCTCTCACCTTAGTTCCATTTAGCAGACATCCTCCCACGCGGGATAATAAACTTACGTATGCATTTTAATGTGTGTTTTAAGTACCCTAAACCACATGTATTATTTGTGGATCTACACTAGTTATAATCTCCTAAAGTAGGGCAGTTACATTGTTTTATCAAGTGATTAGTCACAAAACTCATGCCTAGTCAGGCGTTGTTGTAACTGGCCAGATAACACTCACATCTCTATTCCCTCCCAATTCTCTGTCTGATAACTATATAGACTGTACAGTTTATTCACTGGATGGATAAGTTTATGTTTACAAGATGAAAAAGTAAGTACAGTTAGATTTGTATTATTTCTTATGTAGTCTTTGTTCTGTCTCCAGCCCTGTGTTTAAGGGCAGTATTTAAGTAGCCCTCACGGAATTCACTAAAAGACACAAAAGTTATTCTTCACCAACTTATTGTTAAGATGAATTATATACCTACTGTAGGTATATAACTCGTCGTAACAATACTTCGGTGACTTCTCATGAACTATGACGTGTATGACAGGTGACTAGTTTAGCTTCTTTATCATCACTCAATTATAATTTTACCATCGCAAATGGTTTAGGCTCTTTAGCTATTAACGGTCAAATTGTTCGAAGACTAGAAATGCCGTCTTTCCTTAGCAATGGAAGAAGATGATCTTTCTAACAGTATCAAAATACCTCCTATTTTATGGTTGTGCTTTTGTTAGTTATTGATGAAATAGGCTTACATTGCCGTCATATAAGTGAAATACCCATAACCACGGAGTAAAACACTAATCAATCAACACAATTATAAACTTATGAAACAGTTTTTGAGGAAAGAGTTATGTTGACAAAATCGTTTTTTTATTCAGGTTTCTTTGCTCATTTGTTTAAGGTAGTCTGCTATATAAGCAATAATATCAGCTGATCATGCTTACAATGGTATAGTATGGCATGACACAGTTATTACATGTACATCTAATATCATCATACACACCACACTACTTACAGGATTCACTAATAGATGAACACCAATCAATCAATCAATCAATCAATCCATCAATCATGTTGATTTAAGTGTCTGGAGGCGCAATAAGAAGGCAGGGGGGGGGGGGGGCATGAAGCCCA
>JAVFBX010116705.1:0-15921 GCA_034783855.1 Mopalia kennerleyi
TGATGGTTATCTCACAAAATGATGGTTATCTCACAAAATGATGGTTATCTCACAAAATGATGGTTATCTCACAAAATGATGGTTATCTCACAAAATTAAGAGGACCGATTTGTACTGGAAAAGATTATAACACAGGCCTGTATGTCATACTAAAGGTTATTTCACTCATATGTTTATGACAGTGTGCCAGCCCAATGGGTGAATAGAAAGAACATTCAAACAGATCACCTTCATGTTGCCCCTTATCTCTGACAGCACCTGCACAACAGAAAGCTTCCTCCTAACCGCTGTTGTTGAAATAACTTGTTGTTCAGTCCATCTACTAGCTTCTAAATGCTTTTAAAGCATAAATTTAATAATAAATCCAATAAAGCCCTAAAAAAAGAAATCACCATTCCGAGGCAACTTTAACACTTATATAAATTTTCATAGGTAGCCCAAAACAAAAAAAAACAATTCCAAAACTATCTACACATGAGTTTTTGCTCACATCATTCTTGATGTCAAATCTCGGATATAGTTTTCAAATAAAAGCGGTTTAAAATGACAATAAGAGATTGACTTACTCCCCAATCCACAGTAGACCGTAGTTCCCTCTTCCTGTATCCATGTTCAGCATGGCACGGATGGAGAAAGTTGTTATGGTTGAAGGTACTTTTGGATATTGCTTTTCTGAAATAAACCAGAAGAGGAAAGAAAGTTAGTGATATAAATCTTAAAATTGACAGCTTATATGTTACACACATGTACATGTACACTGGTAGTACAAATCCAAATATTGTTCGTTTGTTTGTTTTTATTGGAGTTTAACACTGTACTTAAGGTAATTTCACTCACATGACAGTATGCCAGCACAATGGGTGAAAGGAACCACCCTAGGCCACTAGCAATAAACAAAAACATCACAGGACAAATAAAGGACACTTACAGGACAATAAAAAGACATCACAGGCGCATCAGCTTCCTGTTCCACTTTAGCTTAGAAAACACCAGGGCAACAAGAAGCTCCCTCTAACCACCCACGCAAATCCAAACAATGAGTTTTGTTTGTTTGTTTGAATGAGGTTTAACATTGTACTCAAGGGTATTTCACTTGTATTTTGCGATTGCTGGAGCCACCCAATGAAAGAGACTCATTTTGACTGAAAACCTGTATTTCAGATTTATTATTACAAATTTGACCACTTTCAGAATTATAGCAACAATCGAATAGATTAGTTACGTTGATCCATGTATGCATACAGAGGAACACATGAATACACACAATAGCAGATATGAAAATACATGTAAGAGGTTAACACAACACAGAGAACCTAAGTTCTCTCATAACAATGTGCTATAACTACGCTGTGGCAGTGACATAAAAGGAGACAACACCTGGTTAAAAAATATTTTTGTTCCAATAACTGTTTAAAAAATACTTTAAAATTTTTTCAAAAATTCACCCGTTACTTTATAGAAAATGTAAGCAGTGTAAAAGAATAAAAACAATTATAACACGGACACAAATCAATATCCGTAAAACAAAGAAAAACTTGTTAATGAGATAATCATGTTAAGCTAATGTCTTTCAGATGGGCTCAAGGTTGTTTTTACACCATAATGCTGAATTTAGGTGGAGAGCTGCTGTCAATGAAGTATATAAAGGGATGACTTAAACCTCATCAGAAAATCAACCCAATGAAGCAGTTGTGTACTGCAGTTAATGAGAAGAGACATCGAGTGATTGAAAAGGAGATAACTGCCATTTATGTCATAAAACAATTCAGAAAAATATAACAAGGTCTGATAGACAGAAACTTTCTGCTATAGAAATTTAAATCATCTGCCATACTTAAGGGTAATACATTTGAATGTTGTCCTCCTTAAAAGGCCATGGAAGCACCTTAAGTGTCAATAATGAACTTATTGTAATGTTTTATTTGTTTCATGGACATACCCATCAGCCCAAAAGGCAATGAGAGAATCGCCTAAACATTCAGAAAAATTACATTAAAATAAACTTGATACATAGGCTGTAAATAAATGTACAAAAGAACAGAGCTCCATGGGGAAGATAACAAATTTATTAAAAAGCCTAAAAAAATCTTTTAAAAAAACATGACTGATGAGGGTTCCATCAGTAGAACTTCACCAAAAAAATCTTTAATGAGAGTGTGATGTTAAGCCAAAGATGTGAGATGGGTTTCTGTCTAATATTGAGTGGGAGATGATTTAAACCAGTTTCATCAGGAAATCAACTACATCAGGCAAGGTCACAGCACAATCAGGAAAAGTTGGGAATTGATAGATATTTTTTTCACTTTTCACTATTACATAATCTGAAATCATAGCAGTTGAGTAGTAAATTATAGTTGACTCCCAACAGGGCAAAATTCTGCATTGAAAATTATTAACTCTGTCACGCAATCACTTGGAGATCCAAGATCCAAACATAAGACACATATTTTCTCAAAGTTCACATATACGTGTATGAAGATCTTTAAAGAGTCAACTTTCAATAAATAGGAAATTTGAATTCTGTTTAAGAAAAAGAAGATGCAGTCATTACAGACACTCTCATCTTTCAGCTCTTTCCAGATAGGGATTGATTAATGTTGGAACTTCAAAGACACCCTTTTGCTTGAAGAATTCGAGGGAGAATTTGTACTTTTAGGACACATGGAACCAACACATAGGGGGTTAACCATCCCCAAAATCTCCCACAACAGAGTGACCGTATACTTGGTTAGAGGATTAGGATGTTATTCCTTCGATGAGTGGCTTATAGTATTTGTTCTGAGGAAGATTCCCAACTTTTCTTGAGTGTGCCATGAACTTGCCTGAAGAAGTTTTTTTTAATCCATTTCCAATTCTGATGAAAGCATTCTCAGACAAGATTCAACCACAATAAAACCTTTAATCCGGTCTCAAATTTCTGTGGTCAAATCCACTGTTAAAGTCTAACCAACATCAGCAAACTGGATGTCAACCCACAGAAGCAACCCTATGAAAATGGAGTCATGCTTTTACTCAAGAAATTAGGTTCATTGAATGGATAGCATTGTCTCTCAAGAATGAATATACACATGTACACAACACTGTACAGTCGTAACACAGACAACTCTTCTAAGCTGGGTTATAACAGCCTGCAGTAGGACAATGTTTGTACATGTATGTAGGCTTGCCATACTATGAATACTCTTTGAAAGGACAATATCAAAGGAGAAAAAAAAAACTGACAGTAATTCTGAAAATATGTTTTGAAAGCAACAGTTGCACAACTTTGTAAAGCAATAAATGTGTATAAAATTATTTAATTTAAATCAAATAAAAAAATGTGCAGGAAATAGGCTGGATGAAATAGTGACAGTCAAACTTCGTTTTTGGGAGATATATAATGTTTACTATCTCATAGACAGCAGTGTAAATATTCTACATTAAAAGTTGGATTAATTGGTGTTCCAAGCCATGCTCAAATGTATTTCACTTTCTTGATGGCAGTGAAATCCAATAGTAATTAACACTAGTAAAACCAGAAAATGGGACATGCTTTGATAAAGTTGGAAATTTAATTTTCATCCAGTGCAAAGAAAAGACAGAATTGCTAAACTCTTAACAAACTGCCCTTTATAGCCAGAGTGCAAATGTTTTACATGTACATGTATGTTGATCATCAACACAGAAATATTAACACATGTTGGCATTTTCACACAATAAACATTGGTATTACTTAAACAACACTTTACATTATCTTACTTGTATTAATCTATTCAAATTATTAAGCCATGTATTGTATGCCACTAAACTAAACCAGTGACTATGGAGAAAATACAATAAAATGGTGGGTAAAAAAGTAACTCTGATTGCAACATGTTGACTTTACTGAGAAAAAAATGTCTCAAATTAAGTATGGATTTGTGGGTCTCGGAAATGAGAGAAAAATGACTAAGACAAAAAGAGCTGAAGACATGGCTAGAATTCAATAGAATAGCAATACACTGGTTCATTATGAAGAGAAAATCTATAGCTGGAAAGATTCCAGAATGGTAAGAGGTGGCCGTCAATCAGATACTGGTAGAATGAAATGCTCGTAGACAATTTAGACAGGCAGACAAAAGAAATACTGAACAATGTCCTGGAAACCTACAGTAATCAGAGAAGAGAAGGGAGCAACCTTGACATAAATGGCCATCAGAGGAAGATTCCAAAGTATATCAAAACCATAGAGTTTCTCTCGCCTGAAGATTGCTCACTGTTATGGCTTTAAATGTGACAAATGATATACATAGCTTCAGGGGATATGTAGGGTACCAGCCTCATACTGTACCCCAAATATAAAGAGACAGGTTATTCTGTGATTAAAATTTGTACAGCAACACATGACCAGACAGTTAGAAGTCTTGGACGTAGCACCTTACATTTGTTGAGATGCTTTAAGCCCAGTTAAATCCGTAAAGCTAAAACTTTATGTATCTACAGGAATCTTGTATGAAATCTTCAAAGGAATGCAGAAATGTGTAAAACACCAATTATCAATCAAAGGAAAACTGTGAGAGCTTCACAAAAATAACTCCACATTCTGTCAGTACAAATATTATTTCATCAAACATTTAAAATATGTTATCAGTGACAAACAAAATCCTCTCAAAGCAGCCAACAAAATCGTCCTGGCACAGTTTTTATCTTAATTTGTTGGTAGAGCTCCACCACAGTGTGGTCGACGCAGTGATTTTGTACTTCACAGAGTATATACTCAAAACACTTTAACCACAGATTAGGAGCTACCATAGCTAAGCACGATCTCAAGAGTTTGAGAGCAGACCCAGACTCTATATTACCTCGGTGCCTGGTCAAATGGACATGCTCATGTCCAGTGATTCTCATCACCTGTGAGTATTCACATGGTCACCTGCTATACTCAGGTTGTCGGCAACCTGTGCATTAGACACAAATTTGAAAAGGTTGTCTCAAATCACCAGTCTAACAGAAACAGTCTCATTTATTGTCATCCCTATCTTTCCCATTATAAATTTAACTGAAACCGAGAGCATCAAATGGCTTCTTTGGTGTCTCAAAGACACCCTGGCTATCACTATGTCAACAATTGGCATCTCCCTGATCACAGTCGCAACACCATCAGAAAGGTACAATGAGCATTGTGTCAAGAAGCTGGGAGGGTTTTCAATATCACACAGGCTAATTGCTGTAAAACAATACCCGCAAGTTATTGGCACATTCAGTGTTTGCGAGCATTAAGTAGTGTATTGTTTCTGCAAAGTATATACTGTTGATACCGATATAAAGACCAATACAGAAATTTTGTAAAAAACTTTTTAAAATACTGCAAAATCAATTTAAATAGGTGTTTTTCCTATGAAATTAAATAATGGGATTTTTTTTTTTAATATGAAATAGATCACAAACCTGTTGGTAGGAGTGGTTTTGTTTGTCTGATGGTTATTTAACACTGTACTTAAGGTTATTTCACTCACACGATAGCACAGCAGTCATTATAAATACATGTATGGGGCCTATACGGTCCAATGCTTTGAGTTACGGCCAGATTTTCTTTGCTTTTATTCCAGTCTTCAGACGTAATTCAACCTTCATCTGGGTTTAAAACATACCTTAGCATAGATCCAAAGTACATGTAGGCCTTTTTTGTTTCGTGAACACATATGACAATGTACCTGTCTAGTGGGTTATTTCGAGATTCTTCATATTTCACTGCCAAAATATTTTACAGATGGATACAAGTCTTAATGCACTAAAACAACAAAAGGGTACACAAAAGCGAAATGTGCAACTTGAGAACCCACCAATAACACTAAGCCATATTTGCCGTTTAGATTCTTTAAGTGGCATTTAGAAGTCGGGAGTAAATAAATCATTGAAAGACTTGGTATGGATAGCAACTTCTTAATTTATTGGATACTACGTTTCTATCTCATTACAGAGATCGTTATCAAGTATGTACATACTTTTGGGTATGAGATAGAAACGTAATATCCAATAAATTAAGAAGTTGTTATCCATACCAAGTCTTTCCATGATATATTTGCCGTTTTATCATCAAGTATTCATATGTGTGCCAGACAAAAGGGAAAATAGACACCAACCTTACATTAAACAAGATACACAAAAGGCCCAAGACATTTAACAAATACATGATGCTGAAATTAGAATAGAAAGAACTAGACAGAGAGTTCTACCATTGTATCCTCCAAGAGAAAAGAACCGATAGTAATCACAAAATCAAAACTACATCCTGGTCGATGGTGGCTAAAATATCAACAACAAAAATAAGCCCATCCTTATACAAAAAGTCAATGTAGAGGTGATTGGGTGTAATTTTGACTGGGTTTGGGAATCAGACTGACATATCCTATGAGACAGCAAAATTAGTTAAATAGAAGGACTGATAAATAGCATGTTGTCATTGTTTAAACCATTGTTACTTGCAGGAAGGAGTGCCTAAGTATAGACATTCTGTACGGGGCCTTTATTAAACCCATCCTATCTTCCAACGCATCTATCAATGCCAGGATTACTGCCATGAAAATTCAATGGAAATTGTACAAATTTGCTCACATGTACATTTTTGGCTCATTACAGTTTTATAGTGACATTCCCACTCAAAATCATAACAAACAGATACCCCTGGCCGAACCCACCTCATTTCGATAGTATTAAATTATCAAGAAAATCAACCTACCCAAAAGCAATATGGCTTATGCCAAAACATTAACAGAATAAACACTGAAGACCCGTGCACCAACTGACCGTGTATCTGACTAGATAAACAAGGCTCGTATATACATCATCAGAAAGTAGCCACATAATGAATCATGAAGTCTACATCCAGGCTCGCGTCTAGGTAAGAAATGTTTACCATATATGTAGTTGGCTATCATTGGATTTAACAGAGCCATGGTTTTGTAAGAGGCTTTGTAATGAAGACGTAGACAAATCCTGATCCAGACACAAAAACACAAATTCTTCAAAACATCTTTGTTTGGCTGACTGGGGCTTTATGGCCTTCTAAACAATGGCAACAAACAATGACAAGACTGGACAACAACAAGACATCACAAACTGTCAATCTGCTCTGTGTAGCCCTTTAGCTACAAGATTAGGAGAGCAGAGAAGCTCCCTTCAACCACCAGCATAGAAAATCTGTCACACATCCTTATACAGTGATTATGTGTTGATTTAATTATTCAACAATTTCATTTAAGCAGTTTTTAAGATTCATAACAAAGACAAAAAACTGACTGACCAATTTTTGTTATGAAAGCCACTAAATCGACCAATCAGAAATACGTATTGCATTTTAGAACATGGAGAGAACTTTTGAACTCAATAATTCATTGTGCTACAATCACTATAATGAAATGGGTAACACAAAAGTCATTATCATATAACCAATTAATAATGATTAAAGATTGACGAATTCCATGATATCCTGAGGATTTATCCAAGATTGTAAAAAGAACAACATGAATTATATCAATTTCTTAAATTAATTATGTCTGAACAAAGAATCTGTTATCTCAAATTTTACGTTTTAATTATTTACCTTTGAATCAGCAACTTCTTCATTTAGGAACAAGCAGTAATCATTGATGCACAAAATACTGAATGTTGATATCATTCGTTTTATTCCACCATGATGTTCATAGATTATTGCTTTGTGGATATACTTTTACGAACAACCTGTCTTCACAAATAATTAATCTGGTCAAAACAAACCAAATTAATCTTTATTTTTCATCAGGTATATGTAGACCAAACAAAACGTAAGCCTATGGCTGACGCTATTACAAAAGAGAAATACGTGATCATTTAATAAATATTACAGTTATGGATATCCTCAGTTTTATTCAACCATGATGTTCAAGTGTGGTTGCATTGTGAATACATGCATTCTTCCAAAAAGAGCCTGTACTCACAAATTATTCTGGTAAAATCAAACAAATTATTCTCTGTTTATTGGCTGGTATTCAGAAGCACATAAAAACAGAACAGAAGCCTATGGCTAGTTATGCTGATTATTGCAAAAGAGAACTACATGATCATTTAATAAATATCACTGTCGTATAGCCACTATCTGTCCGGCATAATTCTCTCACAGGTCATTGCTCTCTGAAGCGCTGAGCAGAGAAATGGCTTACTCGAGTTAACACCGGCATCAGTGACATGATTGAAATGGACAGGGCATCATGGTATACAATAGTATTCTAATAAACAGGAATCTCTAAGGGAAGTCACGGCTTATGTTCCATTTTCTACTCCGAGAACACAGAATGTTGACCGGATACTGATGCTGAATGTGAAATAAATGTACCACAGAGCATGCAAGAGTTGAGATCATGAATCAGAGACAAACTTAGCATTAAATCTTTGGTGATAGGACAGGACTGAATTATGATATAAACGGAAGATGTTACATAGTTAAATGTATACATACAACTCAAAGAAAAGTCAAGCTAGGCCAATTATTTTTGAAATAATGTTGGCTTTAAATACAAAAGGTAATTCTCATATCAGAGGGTGCATTTATTGATACATACACAACAAGTCAAAGTATTCCCATGAAATAGCGGAATATACTGGTCATTTGAATATAAACAGTTTCTGTCACATCTCAGACACACTAAATTCTTTGACTTGGTTATGTTTCTCCAACCGACAATAGCCTACCAATATCCAAGGCAACTGATATCATAGACAATACCATGAATATAGATAGTTCCTGGTAGCCTCAGTCAACATGTATGTCTCCCATGGGGTAATAGGCCAAAAGCTCAAAGATTTCATACATAACCGATATACAGAATATAATGTAGATTTACATTGTTCCCAATAACTACTTGCCTTTACATCAGGGGAAAATAACTCTTGGTTACATTTCTAAGAGGGTTAAAGGTCAAAACTGTTTACACCGAACTGTTACACTGAATACATTGTAAGGAATTAATTAACAATTAAAATCATTCACTGGACATAAAATCTTGTTTAAAGTTCTTACATGACTGCAGGTTAAATTCTGGATATCACGTAGGCCTTCCAGAAAAACCGACTTGTTTAAGATTGGATTTCACAAATTTCAATGTCATAATAGATTTACAATGTAATTAGAAACTTCGGCCAATGAAAGCAAAATGTATATCAAAATCTTCATCAATAAGATGCTACGACAATTACAGACAAAAGTACAAACCAATGATAATATTACCATGATGATACAATATCTCCAGTGCTGGTCGCCATGGCAATTAAGATGAACTTAGATAAAGATCACGTTGTGGAACAGCCTCATCAAAGACTTCTTTCAAGATGTTACATGTTCTATATCAGAATACATTGATCCACTAGTAAAATAAAACCCTTCCATACAGAGAAAGATAGAATAAGATAGCACAAACTTGGGCCAATGGCTACAGGATATTTATCAGACTTCACATGATTTTTGTCCGCAAAATTAATAATGGCTTATAACAGCAGTGTGTGTCTAGTTTCAAAACTACTGTGATAGGCAATGCTTCCAACCATTGATACAAGCAGCTTAAATTTCAACCAATTTAAAATTTAAGCTGACTTCAAGATGAAATGATAATATCAATATCCTACATAAACTGAGTAGCATTGAAAAATACTCAAGCATAGAAACTCTTATGTTATTCATTGTAAATACATGAACTATCACTTTTAGGTCACATTATAAAACAAATCCCCTAATTACTTTGTTCAATATTGGTTTGTTTGATTGGAGTTTAATGTTGTCCTTCAGGTTATTTCGATCATATAATGGCATGCCAGCCCAATTGGTGAAGGATACCACCCTCGCACCGCTGGCAACAAACAAACACAAGACAACAGGACAATCACAAGACATTATACAAAGACATGACAAACAGACTGTTCCCATTTTACACAGAGAACACCAGGGCAACAGGAAGCTGTGTTTGATATAAGTTGAAAAACTATCTGGTATAAAAATGTGTTGCAGATCTCGTAATCAACATTCATACTCCATGTAAGAACTGACCAAATCACTTAGTGTCTTGCACTACATTCAGTATCATTTCAGTCAGTATCATATATATTCACTTTGAACTTGAAGTGCTTTGTTTTATTTTGTAAAACAATACATCTTACTGAGAACACTATCTGGACTTGATCAAAGTTAGACAAAGTTCTGCAAGTATCTCTGTCCGATGTCTCTCGTAGGTTTGGACTTTCTTATGTTATAAAATGCTCGGTTTGATAATGATGCATGGTTATCTTTTGTCTGTTTTATAATAATGTAGATAAACTGTCAAGTGAATAAATGATGATGAAACTGGACATGTTGTAACCTCTAACTCTTGAACAGTGCTGCATATAACACGTGGAATCATTATTCATATTTAACCTGTCCTAGCTGAGAAATATGAGAAGCTTCCTTTGGGTTTCTCGAGACCTGGATTAAGTATTACATCAATAACTCCCGTCGTTCTCAGCCAAAATACCGTGATTCTCAGCAAGCAGCCTCAGCTGGGGCCCTCAGATAATTTATTCCTATTGCCATTAGTGCTTTGAAACAGTTGTTGAAGTGATAGTTTGATTTTGATAACATGTTAAATCTTTTTAATTATATAATTTAAATTTTATCAGCATTCAATGAGGAACACAAATATAGAAACTACACATGCGATGTGACTTTTGTCTATTATGCTATATAACAAAGTGACAGCGCTCGCTACAACATTTTTTCAGATTGTGTACATTTTCAAACCATTTCTTAGGCAACAAAAAATGGGACGAGTTTTCTTCCTTATACTTCAACTGGATATTTTTGTCTCAGATCATCAGTAAAAAACACCTTGTGCCTATTAACATTGAAATGAGACTGAATAAATCTAACTTTTTTCAGCAGAGCACAAGTCTCCTGCTACAAAAGTTTTACAAATAGTAAACGTGTGATGTCTGAAATGATTATATATGCAAGAAACCAACCCTGTTTCTTTGTTCAGCGAGTGCCAGTACTAGCTGGTCCCAGGTGTGTGGTATGTGAAGTTGACACTATGTCATCTTTAATAATTCTCTCTGGGTGCTCTATGACCATGACCTTCATTGTAACTATCTGTAACCAATCTTATATATAAGTCATCAGGTGCACGAGTGACCAGAAACATTCTGTCAAATGTCCTCCCATATGTTAAGAACACCGAGGACAATCAGCTGTCCAAGTACAGAATAAAACTCATCAATCATTTCAGAAAACCATCATCATCTTTGGAGAACACAATTCCAGGGGGGATTGAGACAAAAGCTGTAAAAGCCATACATTAACACAGAAATGGTGCTGTCAATTATTAACATTTACACAACAACATTGTTAATGTCTAATGGACTTTTATATTCCATAACTTGGCAAGTCCTTATTGTGAGACAAAATGTGAATTCTTAGTTCTGGCTTAGGGTTTATTCTAAACCAAACCCTAAAACTTGACCGTAACCTAATTATAACCCTAAAACTAAGAATAATCCTTGACATAGAACTTAAATTGATGTCACATCTTACATAACGGATATACCCATAACTTAGCTTAAAAGCATTTACCTTTGTCTAATGTAGTATTTTTCACAAAGAAAATTGCTTCATTCAGCATTTTAGTACCGAACAATACAGAAATACATGTAGTTAATCAACGGTTGTGGTAATTAACATTGAAAAGAAACATCAATAAATAAATCACTCGATGAGCCTATATGATCATTCTGATATGTTTCTTACAGACATTGTAAATTCAAAACTAAGATGAGACTTTTAACTCTTTGCATCCGGCCAGCTGCTTACAGCAGCGATATTTTTTCATTTTAAGATAGAGCAAGTATTCCTGATGAAGAAAAGATATACTTTTCTGGACTCTTTTCTTTAAAAAGTTATGGACATACATGTACATGTATTACCGTACAAAAATAAATTACATTTTCTACAAGGATATTGTGTCTGAATAGATCCACATGTGAAAAACATATTCCGGAGTCAAAGAGTTAAAGCACATAAATGAACAGTTTGGTTTTTAATTTCTCCATTATAGCGTTAATAAGAATTAAGGTTCCTTGAGCAATACATTTGACCTGAATACACTGGAATGTTATTCCTTCGATAACAGAGAATCAAAGTAAATTTTATGGTAAAATAGGTAGAATTCAAGATCAAGTTTTCTGTATATCAATAGCTGGTTACTTCAACATATACTATTGCTTCAATTTCTATCATGGATCATGATTTAATCCACATTACTCCTGATGTTAGTTTTAAAATGGACATACTGATATTAACAGTGTAACGACCCTAATTATAATGTGCAATGGTAGATGTCAAAATGAACCAAATTGAAGTACAAAAGTTAAAACATAAAAAAATACATAGCATTGATTCACACACAATGGCATTGACAGGCTCATTAAATATTAATAAGTTAAAATTGAATATGAAAAAGATCCATACATACTGGCTTTTTATACAAAATAACTTAATTTACATAATGAAAAATATCTTCCAACTACACATTCACTTGTTAATTATTTATGACACAGATATTGGTATATAAACAACCAAGAATCATGTGCCTCGTGTTGACATGTTTTAGTGATGGAAATGGCTTTGACTTGTAATTTTCTCCAAATGTCATTCAGCAGTTGAAATGGTGTGGGGAATGGATTGATAGCTTTGGCCATCAGCTCATAAAGCTTTCTTGTACTTTAATTTGAAGTTAGTTCAGAAGTAATCCCTTTCTTGAGGGTTTTTTTGGGGGGGAAAGCAGGAAAATTAGATTAAAGTAATTATCACAGGTAATCATTTCTGTAAGAAACCTATTGGTGGTAATTTGTGGGAAAATCTGGCAGATTTCAGGCTGGTTCTCCATAAAACACTTTGGACAGTTTCCTGACATGCCATAGTTTAAACGTAACAGTAATTCCCATCATAATTTCTTTTAAGAAAACTGTCCTTTATAATAAATTTTCATTTCCCATTTACTACTAACAATGGTGAGATGGAGACTTCAATAAGGCAGCAATATTAAAATTAAGCTTTAGTGAAAATAAGAAATGAATTTGAAGCGCTGTCACAAGCATAGAGGACTAATTGTTTGTTTGATTGGGGTTTAATGTCGTACTCAAGGGTATTTCACTTATGACAGCAAACCGTCCACTCCACACTGTTCCTTGCCTTATTACGGTGGAAAACTGGGAGGAAACCTCGTAAAAACCACCCCTGCGATTGCCGGAGCCACATCATGTGACTCACTCATATAATACCTGATGGTCGACAGACGGACTCGATCCCGTGAATGGTAAATTGGAGTAGGATAAGGAAGCGCGCACAATACCACTAAGCCACATCCGCGGGCCCAAGGACTAATTGAGATGTGTGATAGAGAATATGTTTATGAGCGAAGGGGGGGAAGCCTTATCTATTGGTCTGGTTGAGTGGCGATATAAAGATAAAGAGGTTTGCGGTGGTGTTTATAGTTTACAATTGAATAGGCATTCAAAGATACATATCATCAGCTATAAAAAAATATCTCCAAAACTCAATTTGTTTTGCATAAGAAAGAAAAAACAAATAAAATATGATAACAGTTTATCAGCGCTGAAATTGGTATATTTAAGAAAAGTAAAAAGACAAGTTGTGTACTTCTTTATCATTGACAAGAATATGTTCATTTGCTTTCATTTTCTGAAGAAATCCCTCAACATATACACAATTTTCCCATTTTTAATATTATGATCAATGTAACTACAATGGGTCAACGTTTTCCGTTTGTTACATATTCATTTGATGGTTGTGGACATTATAACATTTCACTTCATACATGAAAAAACAAGCTATAGAAAGTTTTTAAAAGAAGCCAGTGATGTTGAAAAGTATGTTACACATAAAGTAGGAAAGATGATTCCTGTTTGTGGGAAGGGTTATGTCCCAAGACTGCTGATCCATGATCAAGGAAAATAGGTGGAAGCTATGAATTTGATGCAATGTCAAATTAAGGTCAAAATTAAAGTATAGATTTAGCTAAAGTGTGACTGTTTTGACATGCTTTAATACCAGATAGGATTTTTATGTGGAAAAAAAAAAATACAAGAAAAAATTAGCAAAGCTGACACAACAGAGGATGAGATTAAGAGAAGTAAGCTTCACTTAGCGGCCCAAGTCAGTTGAGAGTTATAAGGTTTGTTGTGGTTTTGGCTTAATGCACCATCTATGTAATCAATGTAGCCTAGTGACATTTACACGATCATGGCTTAACACCTACACACTCCATCCAACATGTCATTACCCTCTCAACAAACATCTACTGACACATTTCTGTGTATCAAGTCAATAAAACACACCATCATCTCTGGGTTATCACATCCCCCTAGTTACCTTTAAACTCCCTTCTACAATCTATACCAAAGGTACCAGAAAGTCAGTATTAAACAATCCGCACGAAAATTTTGTTCTTTTCTAGATGTTTATTCCAAAGAACAGTGTCCAATAAAATACCTGTATCACCAGCACCGTAATGATAAGACAATCTACAGTAAATTTGTTTCTTTTCTAGCTGTTTGTACGAAATAACATTGTCTACTTAAATGTCACTAGATAGGTAATAATTAGACAATCCATAGTAAAATTCCATTCTTTTCTAGCTGTTTATTCAAAACATTGTTTACTAAAATATCACTAGAAAAGTAACAAATAGACAATCCATAGTAAAATTCAGTTCTTTTCTAGCTGTTTATTCAAAACATTGTTTACTAAAATAGCATTAGAAAAGAAATAATTAGAAAATCTATGGTAAAATTCTGTAGCTGTTTTTCTACAAGTTTGAACTAAAAGAGTACTGGAATTGTAAAATCTAAACTATTCACCTATTTCAGTCAGTCTGATTTGGTTCCTCGGGGAACCAGAGATAGACAACAAAATGATAATCTTGTGAGATGTGCAGAAATGTCTACCACAGAAAAAATACTAAATTAGTAACTGAAATGTAAACTGAATTCAATCGGTATATCAAAAAGGATAAACGAGCTGCTCAATATTTTATGTGCTGTTTTAACTTCCACAGTGATATTTTTAAGAACAACACTGTTAAGAATCAATGTTTCATCAGAAGTCATTAAAAAGTCAAGGCCAACAAGAAAAAGTGAAAAAGTAAAAGATTAGAAGTTCTTAATATGAAGCCTACATAAAAGACACCATTGATCGTAGTCTTTTCAAAAAGACCAATAGAAATATCAACAAGGTTTTGCATTGATTTTCCTTTTAAAATCCGCTGACGATCTCATCTTAGGAAACTATTAACTGTTTGAGGGAAATGGAGTTCAAGAAAAACCAATAGAGATGTCAGAGTTTCTGAAATAGGAGTGGGCTATATGTGTCAATTACATGACAAAGACAAGGCACTGGAATTACATAACAGGCCTGATGAAAACCCTGAAGAAAAACCAAATGACGAGGAAAATAGAGATCACAAAAATATTATAATAATTTTAATTCTAAATTCATTCTATAGCTAAATATGAAAGCAGAATAAAACAAAACGGTCAAGTGCATACTCGAAAGATAGAGCAATCAACATGTGGATGTATTTTTTTACGTTTGTAAAGTTATATGGCCATAACTTTTTTAAAAAGCATCATATAGGTATAGACAAATATATTATCTTCATCAGGATTACTTGCTCTGTCTAAAAATGCTAAAATATAGTCGATGTAAACGGCTTGCTGGATGCACAGAGTTGAACTAAAAACAAAATTCATCTGTGACCTTCTTTCTAATTACTGTGATTTTCTATCAGATGACAAGTAGTGCATGTATCACACGTTTCAACAGGTCTGATTCAATTGGGTGATTTCTGCTCTGGATCTCCTGCCTTTCACAATGCTAGATTGGAG
>JAVFBX010116815.1:0-15919 GCA_034783855.1 Mopalia kennerleyi
AAAATCCGACCGACCGACCCGACTTGCCGAATCTTTACTTGTTACCCGAAACAAACTTAATATTAATTTTCGCCTTAAATTCTAAAATTTAACATTCGTCAAAGAAAATTACATTTTTTATGAGTGTTTTGATAAAAAGTTATATCACTCATACCAATAGCCTCTGGGGAAAGCTTTGTTTCTGACAATAGGAATTTGTTTTTGATGTTTTATTTGAAAAAAATCCAGCAATGTTTTACTCTGATAACCATTACATCTTTGAAGAGCTTAACAGTGAAACTACAGTATAGAAAGCAAAATGTGCTTGAATAGAATGAAAAAATTCAGGACGATTATAAAGGCAGAATAAAATAAATAAAGACAAAATAGTTAACCAATTAGGCATTATTATATGGATTAAAAAATCATATTGACTCAAATTGTAAACATTTTACCTGATTTCACACAAGAATTTTAAAATATAATTTGAATGCAACTTGAGAAAATAGTTGATTAAAAATGAACCGGGTGACCATTAGATTAGCGCATCTACCGACAAGACACATCAAAAAACCTATAAACACAAATCACACAAGAAATAACTGTCAATTAAAGTCACACAAAATCATTCACACATTGATTCTGACCTGACCAGTACATCAGGTTTATTCATACAGGGGGAAGGAGTTATTTACATGGGGGTCTTTATCTACAATAATATCTATGATACAAGGGGAGACAAATCTTGTCCAGTAGTTCAACCCTAACACTTGATACAAAGCTTGTGGATGGGCACACTTGTACATGTCCAAACACAATGTCTAAAAAACATCACCTCATTCTACCCAAATGCAGGATTTTATCGATTGGAATTGATTACCCTCACGCTCATATTTTGTTGCTATGTTTTCAAGAAAAAGAAAAAATCCTTGAAAAATGGAAAAATAAATGGTCTTAACAGGTTTTCAAGCAAATGTGATAAGTGATAGCAGCCATAGAATTTTTTATTTGCATGGAAGTGATTGAAACGTAAAAAAAAAGTAAACTAATTTTTCTTTTATGAACTTCTGAGATCAACAGTTGTGTTTGACAATGCTTATTTCAAACTCAACTGTACCTCGACCTACAAACCGTTAATGTAATATATTTGCTCAACACAACAACAAAGCAGGCAGGTCTAAGCCCCATGGTCATTCAGGGAGTTTCCCTAATACCCTGTCTTTCCTTCATTGATGTGTTGATATATTAAGGTTTTTAATAAAGTGATGTCTTCCAAATGCTATAGATCAAGTGTTGGGATTAAATTCACTGAACAAAGATTTCTGAAAACAAGGTGAATCTGGAGATACTTTTAGAAAACTGTGAAAGAAATATCTCACAGAAATAAGATTCTCTCTAAACAAACCATCATTTTGTTTCTTACAGAGTTTATCAACAAGTAGCCAATACAGCATCATGATAAAAACTGAAAGAAAGAAGACAGGTGTTTTCTGTAAGATACTCCAGGCATGGATGATTGTTGAGGTACAATGATGGTGGGTGTGTAGCTAATGGTAGAAACGATGCAAGTGTAGATTTCGACTGAGGACCGATCGAACATCACTACAGAAGCGCAGTGCGTCCAACATGGGCAGTAAACAGAGTAATGACGTATCTGTGGGGTCGCTAAACCAAGATTTGATTGGGATCGCATTATCTGAAATAAACAAAAATTTACATTTCATAATGTGATGGTAGTACCTGAAATTAGAAGTTGTATTCTATATATTAAGACTATTCATCTTAACATTATACTAAAATTATTTCATACACAAAGCTCTCATAGCATGACAGGCAGGGCACTTGGTATTTCTGTGAGAACTAAAAACAGCATATGTAGGGGAACTGTGGGACCTCCACTACAATTTTTCAATATTGAATGGTTAAAATACTTTCAAGTGAATCATATGCCTATCAGTTAGTTTTGTGCTACACTATATGTCTAATTGTCTAATTTGATGTAGCTTATATTTGTGGAAATTAACCATTAAAGCTTTATTTTTGGAGTAATTTTATCACAGCTGTGTTGTTTAAAAAGAGTCATTGGATCTGAAAATGATCTGTTATAATTGTTGGTTACAGTTTCTGATTATGTTGCACTCTCCTCCTAAACTTATGGATGGGCTGTTGTGAAAAAGGTGATTTCTGAAAAGGGAGGTCAATCTGTGACCCATGTAACTGTCCCTTAGCTATTGACAAACAGTACCATACTACCATGTCTGCTGAATATTCATCTAGTGCTATTGTTAGTCAATGGTATAGCAGAGCTTGAAATTCAAAATGGACTGCAGCTTTTCCCTTCACTTGCAAACAATAGCATAGCTAGCTGCTTTCATATTTAGACTGCTGGCAGTTACATGGTTTGTATCTTGCAATCGGCTATGCAAATACATTGTGTACAACAATAACATTCAAAACGCATTTACCACCAATGAAAGAAGAGCTCTTACAAAAGGAATAACTGTTCCTATTTCATATTTACAAATTTGTCAGCCATCACGATTATAACATTTGATTGTTGCTGATTACTTCAAAAGTCATTCCTAGTTGCAACATGTTTTTTTAAAGTTTGCTGTTTGTTTGTTTGTTTGTATGATTAAGGTTTAACGTCGTACTCAAGGGTATTTCACTTATATGACGACAGAGACAAAAATAAAACGTACAAACAGATAAGTTTTGTTTCCCTTTAGCTCTGAGAACACCAGGGCAACAGAAAGCTCCTCTTTTCTCGCCTCTTACAATCAACTGAGGAAGCCGAGGGAGTATTCTTCAGGACAGGCCAACCCGCTCCCCCACGGGGCTCTTGGAAATGGAAAACAAACACGACAACAACAGGACACAATACAGACACCATCCACAGATCCGCTTCCTGTCCCCATTTAGCTCTGAGAGCACCAGGGCAACATATACCTCCCTCCAACCACACGAAGAAATGAGTTACCTTATTTTTGACCATTTCAATCCCGAGCATCAAACCCTTCCCTCTGACGTCACCAACCCATGGCAACTCATGACGTAGTTTGTCTAACTCCTGGATGAAGTATGTCCCTATACGGTGGCTGTTTTCTTGACAGCCGTCTTCCTCAATCACCTGGTAAATATTCATTGAGTCGCCATTTATAGTTTACGTTTCTTTGATTTAATAGATTACACATATGGTTTTCACTGAAATGACTCTAATCAGCACTGTGAACAGTTTATGGCTGAAAATAAAGTCTGCGAGACAAAGCGTGAAGTTTTAACGCCATACCTAATGTCATTTCCCTCACACAACGGCCAGGCAGACCAATGGGTGAAGGAAACCATCCTCGACACCACTGCCAACAGACAAAACAGGACAATCACAGGTCGTAATACAAAGACATCAAGGGATTCAAGTTGCCTTAGTTCTGACAGTACAAGGGCAACAGTTAGCTCCATCCCAGATAACCTCTTGCATATAGGACTCCGTCATATACCTGATGGCGACAGGGGGGTCCAGTGAACCACGTACCCCATTAATGATATGGATGTTCGATGATCCCTTCGATGGGGACAATTTTGTAAAAGCAGTGTGTATCAACAACTGTGTGCATGTGTCCAAAGTTGTCCACATAAAATAATCGTGAGCGTCATCAAGCCTTAATGATTGGGTCCTGATAAATTACTCAAGTTGCCCAAATCTTGGAATCTCAACATTCTGAGGTATAGTGTTTAAACAAACAAAAAATTATTGAAGGTATGAATTTCATTCCTCAAGTAACGGGTCATACTTATTACACATGGACAGGTTGGCACAATCTGACTGTTGTAGGTGAAACATATACTCACATCTAAGACTTTGGACCCCACAGCACAAGCAACTGGATTCCCACCAAATGTGTTAAAATGGAGCGCCTGCGCATAACTGGCAGCAATTTCCGGTGTAGTGATGACTGCAGCCAATGGATATCCGTTGCCTATTCCCTTCGCCACCGTTACTAAAATATGTA
This sequence comes from Mopalia kennerleyi, assembly GCA_034783855.1. Classification (NCBI taxonomy): domain Eukaryota; kingdom Metazoa; phylum Mollusca; class Polyplacophora; order Chitonida; family Mopaliidae; genus Mopalia; species Mopalia kennerleyi. The sequence goes on from JAVFBX010116815.1 coordinate 3,990, forward strand.
AATCATTCAAAGAGTATATTGTATCGTCTACACGGAGAAAGTATCCATAGGTTACATATGACAGGCGTAGGGGAAGAGGTAGTTAGAAAGTCATCAAGACCATAAAGCATTGTGTAGTTTTCATCTAAGCGACATTTCTATGTCAGTGGGGTGCTTGTATTCATATGAACGTACTCAAGGAAGAAACAATAAAACAGTGATTATTAAAGATATTCTGAATTAGGTATGTACATTATTTTGTAAACCGCATACCTATATCCGGCATGACACCATGACCTTCAAATCCCCAAAAGTCTGTCCCCGTCCGACCAAAACCCGTCTGGACCTACGAAAGCAGACATTGTAAGATTAACAAGGCACTGTAAATATTGGGTGCACCCCAAAGTCTCCATCATTTCAATCAGAGTAACTGTCACTATCAAAAGGGGCCATTACTTAGCCAAACATTGACCAAAACTGCACGAAACTGATCGGCATGGTTCTCAGACACAAAAATGTTTTCAAACTTTCAGTATCCTCCGGCTCTTCACGTAGAGAAAAAGCCTTTTCCTCCGAAAAATGTTTACAATCTTCTGTTAACAATCAGTAACCATGTTCTGTCCATCCTCGAGACAACCAGCGACCTTAGTCAGCGGATAAAAGCAAAATGATTTCTCTGTATATCCACTGACCAGTGAGCGGTAAGGTTTCACTGGCAACAGAAACGACAATATATGAAACAAGCATAGGACATATACATAGCACCAGAAGACAAGTCGAGAAAATTGACCGTTCTTTTTCCGGTGACTTCTTTGCCAACAGAAATATCGCCAATGGAATGATTTAATAAAAAGCGAGTAAACACAGCTTCTTATACAATATTAAGCGCCATCCTGACAATGATAAACTCCTAAACAGAAAATAGAGTGGAGTGTGAACCTACCTCATCTGATATACATACTCCTCCATGCTGCTTTACAATCTCAAACGTTCTCTTAAGGTAATCCTTAGGAAACTGAACCGAACCTCCAACTCCCTTTAAAACAAAGTAGCATGAGCCATAAATACAGGTATCGTTTAGTACTGTCTGACGCCATACTTAAGGCTAGCCTATCTCACTCCAATAACAGTGTGCCAGTTGACTAAGACCTCATATCAGGGCTTAATTAAACCACATCTACCTGTCCAAAAATGACATTTTGCGAAAAAGAACTCCAAAAGCTTTATCAGCTATAAAGTCGTTACAATTATTAAAGTCATCTTTAAGATTTCTGTTACTGAAACTGCCAAAGTTTATGCTAAGGTCTTCTGTCCATTGGACCAGAGGGCATAGGGGCTCGGTATCATATATATGGTATATATGGGGTAGACCCAGCTTGTACTGTGGTGATATTTAACCGATTCAAGCCCACAAATCACATAAAATAAATGAATACCGCCTGTCCGTGTGAGACCAATAGTTCATCTTTAAATCCTAATCCAGAATTGTGACCTTAGTTATCTATAATTCTCAAATTTGCTTGCAAACACAGCTGTGATTGGATAATGACGAAGTAGGCCATCGACATTATCCAATCTGGTTTTAAGCCCTCGATATTGTATTATCTAGTGTAACCATATGTTGTAATCACTATTCCGTGCACTATATACTAGACTACATGCATGAATAATGTGCCTGTTTAACTTTCATAGAAGCCAAAAAAACGGGCATAATAACAACTGATCGAATCCTTTATAAAACCAATTCGAATATGAGTTAGAATGAGTAAAAAATAAATTGCTGACTAGTATAGACAAACAAAGCCCACTGAAGCCAAGGTGGGTAGGAACATAATATATTTGTTTGTTTGGTTGATCTATGTTGTATCTATAGGGTACACATGATTGCCACACAGAAAAATGGCAAACGTTCAGAGAGACAGTAAAAGGAACACTAATAATAATTCTGGTGTGAAAAATCCTACCTGTATGGACTCTGCAAAGAATCCAGCTACCCGCCCTCCTTTCGGCATAGAGAACCGGAGGACATCTTCAAACTGTTCAACATACATATCACAGGCCTTACACTGCCCCGCTTGACAGTCACATGATCGGTCAGTCTGCGGAAGAAACAGTTGCCTAAATAAATACACTAGGTCTAATTTCCTCGCTGGACATTTTCTTCCATAGGACACCTTCCCTCTTATCACATTTTCTTCCATAAGACACCTTTCCTCTTATCACATTTTCTTCCATTGGACACCTTCCCTCTTATCACATTTTTTTCCATTGGACACATTCTCTCTTATTACATTTTCTACCTTAAGACACCTTCCCTCTTATCACATTTTCTTCCATAGGACACCTTCCCTCTTAGGACATTTTCTACCTTAAGACACCTTCCCTCTTATCACATTTTCTTCCATTGGACACCTTCCCTCTTATCACATTTTTTCCCATTGGACACCTTCCCTCTTATATATCACATTTTCTTCCACAGGACACCTTCCCTCTCATCACATATTCTTCCATTGGACACCTTCCCTCTTATCACATTTTCTTCCATAGGACACATTCTCTCTTATCACATTTTCTTCCATAGGACACCTTCCCTCTTATCACATTTTCTTCCATAGGACACCTTCCCTCTTATCACATTTTCGACAATCGGCTAAACCGCTGGAGATCAGTGCTCCTGTGAAAAAGCTTCTACGCTCAGCCTTGGTCATGTTGGAACATCCTTCGACAGTTGTTTACGGTACACAAGTGGCCGAGAGATGTTCCGACATGGGGTCTTGCTATATTCGCCTGATAACTATTTACCGGTGTGTGCACACTATCCTCATGTTGAAATGAACCCAACGAATTTCCTATGGTTGGAGACAACACAAATTTAGTTTACATGTAAACGTATGACGTAAGAGATGATGTGGGTTATACATTTGTTTTGTTTGTTTGTTTGTTTGATTGGGGTTTTATGCGTACTCAAGGGTATTTCACTTATATGACGACGGATTGTCCACTTCACAATGTTCCTCGCCTAATCAAGGTGGAAAACCGGGAGGAAGCCTCGTAAAAAATACACCCCCGCGATTGCCGGAGCCACATCGTGTGACTCACCCATATACCTCACTGTCGACAGGCGGACATGATCCTGTGAACGGTACATCGAAGTAGGCTTTAGTAAGCGCACTCGCTAACCACTAAGCCATCGCCGCGGGCCCGGGCCCAAAAAAATTTTTTGAAAGAAAACAGTTATTTTGTATTGGTGCTTCATCTCAGAAAGCAATAATTAAATTGCGCCTTCGTCAAATGCTTTATCAACCACTTTATTTTTTATCGCTCACCTGGATCGGCGAATCTCGACAATTCGCTCCGCCCCACGGCCCTCGGTAAGGATCGGGATTCATCGTCTGAAATCGGAATAAAAATATTTTGTGAAATTCTAAAATGCAGATGCTTGAGATTGCCAATATAGTTATTGCAGACACAGACCACTCTTTTGTTATACTCGACCACGGAAACATAGGAATATATTAACAAGTACGACTGTATGTAGACAAGGGTTCTTAAGCCGTAGTAAAATTCCCACTATATCAGTAGTGTTTTGTTGTTGTTGTTGTTGTTGTTGGGAAAACAACGATATAAGGTAAATTACAATGTTATGTCATTAAAATGGCGCAAATATCCCTAAACAACCCGTCATGAAAAACTAGTTGTATTCTCTGTTCCGCCATTTCTGGTCGGGGAGAGGCTAGCATTATTAACGGATTCCAGATAATTCAAAACTACAACCTGTCATATAAGGGGACGGTATCGTCACTTTTGCCTTACCTGATGTATACCGAAGCCAGTAGGGACGTTATACCTCCATGTGTTCAAGGCTGTTAGTCCCATAAGATGAGGACTGGCTCCGTGGTAAGCGTTCCTAAAGGGAAACAAACAGATCTTTTTTAATAGGATTTCCGCTTCTTCCTTAAAGGGAAAGGCAACTGTTTTTCGACCTAAACTTATTATTTTTATTGCACATTTTTAAAGACAAACATCTGTATTGCACTTGCATTCGAGTAAGCATAGCACTGATAGCAGTTAATTGGTTAGTTTAACAGGCGGGGATGAGGTCATTGTTTCAAAACACGGTCGGTCACAAGTGTTGTTGCGGAAACGCTAATTAATTTCTCCTCCCTTCCAGTAGTCTTTGGTAAGTACTGACCGCTCCCTCAACGGACAGCTTGTACGGCAGTCTGGCTCGGCACGCCTGGGAGAGAGGTCGCTTGCTGCAGCGTGTCAATCGTCGCTGCACTTTTCGTCGCTGATTATGAGCGTAAAAGCCTTGTTTTATTAATTGTTGCATGCGGAGATCCACTCTTCAGGTCAGTGTCATGCGTTTATTGATATGTTTTGGGAATAGATAAAATGATTTTAATGTTTATTTTGGAGGCATTTATGTGCTCTCGCTTCGAAGATTTCGAAGCGTCGCCATGTTTGATTGAGTGCGGAAACTTTGTCAACTTTTTTCAGTTTGTGTTCATAATCATGCAAGAGTTGCTGTAGATAAATGAGTATTCTCTACACTATCTGAAATACGTTTTGTGCCAAAGTGTAAGCATACAATGTCTAATTTTGTCGTGTTAGCGATAGATAACTGTGAGTAGTGCATGGTGTAACGGCTCATGAATATTAATGAGCTTGTTGTTTACTGTAAATGGCTATAAAGCGCGGCAGGTTCTCGATGAGACTGATATTATTATGTCACGTTAATAAGTGACTATGGCGTCAGTTTATTTCACGTTTATTGTCAGATAAGATGAATAAGCGTAAAAAGAGTACATGCCGTTCGAATATGATGTTTTTTGTTTTATCATATAAATTCAGACATTGTTTAAGGCAGATAATAAGTTCTTATTTCTTGATCTTGAATAATGTTTGATTGTATTATTTTTTTTTGTTTTATATTTCTAACTCTGTATGGGTTGAATGATTATAAGTAACAAAGGTTACATAAGACACAAAAAATTATTCAAGGTTACATACTGTCTATTTTTCTGTAATTTCAGAACGCTTTGTGTTTTCCAATAAATACATTGTTAGAAAAAGATTTCGCATCGACTTATGGCTTCATACTTTCCGACCAATATTGGCACTTTGGTAGCCTGTGTTATTTTTCTTCACCAAAGAAATAGTGCCGGTGAATATAGGGTTAAAATCTAAATTATTACAAAAATTGATATACGTTTCTGTGGATATTTACTCGCGACTCGATAATACATTAAGTTAGACGTTGCTCTACATGTATCTGTCAATTCACTGAATGGTGAAGATGTGTCTGTCTTGAACACACGATAGGAGATAGATGCAAATACGTATCTTATATAGACTATACAGTATATATATAGAGATACGAGGTGCAGCTGTACCAAAACTTTAGAATTAACGCCTTCCTCTGAATTATAAATAACGTTGAATCCGCATGACCTAATTACCGCGGAAGAAAATTTTAAGCAAGTGTGGTACTGCTGAGAAATGAATACTTTTTACATGCACATGTACGTCGAGTGGTCTTTTTATGCGTCGGCCTAACCCAAAAGTGTTCAAGGAAACAACGAGATGATTTAAGTCAGGGTATTAAAGGCGATGCAATTTTTATATGTTGGAAAATAAAGTGCAGAATCATGGCATCGTTCTAATTTTTTCTAAAAGTTAAGAACCTTAACATATCATAGCTAGACAGGAGGTACCATATTTGTTTCCTAACCAGAATGTTCGAAATAAGCAATACAGTTTGAGTCCTTTAAAAAAATGACATAAGAAAACAAGAGATCCATGAATGGATCTTGGCGCCCCCACTGTTAAGATATTTTGATTCAGATTCATAAATTGATTTTCTGTCTTGTGTCCTGATCGGAATAGAAGTTTCCAAGATTAGCCGATAACAAAATTGTGTTAAATTACGGACAAATGACTTAATTAAAGACTAACGAACAGACAGACAGACAGGAACCAAAATGATACCTGCAATACTAAACCATGTGGGGAAGCTATAAATAAAATATGAAAGTTATCCGAGTAGTAGTTCCTGAAATATACTTACAACCAGAATTGTTATGGGACGGACAACAAAGGAATGAATAAATGGATTGAATCCAAAATATGAACTTGATCTGTATAGAAGTTTCCAATATTAGCCGATAACAAAAATTTGTAAAATTACGGACAAATGACTTAATTAAAGACTAACGGACAGACAGACAGGAACCAAAATGATACCTGCAAAACTAGGACATGTGGGGAAGCTATGAATTAAATAAGAAAGTTTTCGGAGTAGTAGTAGTTCCTGAAATATACTGATAACAATAATTGTTATGGGACGGACGGACAGACGGACCACGGAGAGTGATGAAAATAGCCTACAGTCAGAATGACTGTGGCTAAAAACATAAATTAATCGATAGACTACCAGATAATTGACGTTAAAGGATATATTTCAGGCTTAATAGTCAACAGGTAATTGTTGACAAGACATACTGTAGGAAGATGATTCAAGTATAGACTCACTACTTTACTGGAGAAACATTAACTTTCCAACAGAGTATAACTTTTCACATTTTACTGTTGTGTTATTATGGAAATTACTTTTGCATACACTTCCGTCATATAAGTGTAACACCTTTGGGTATTTTTATTTTACATCATGTCAGTGACTCGACAAAGCCATGCTGACTAAAATGTTTAATCGAGCCGAAGCTATGTTGACGGCGATTTCAAGCTTTTTGATCAACTGAGCTGTGTTTTACGCCTTTTTAACGGCAATTAAACTGTGTCAGGAATGATTCCCAGTAGAAATACATGTTCAAATATACTGAAATAATACACGCACAATAACAAATGCAATAAAATCTGAAACTGTTACGAATATTGGCAAGTACGGGGAAAGTATATCCACACTTGATAAGGATACTACTTCGTTATATGTATTTGCTTCAGAATATGTTTACAGGTGTGAAAACAAACGAGTTCGCTTTAGTTCGTTTAATACTGTGATTCTCACTGAATAATCTGACATAGTTGACCAAAATCATAACCCCAGAGAAAGGACAAGATACACATGTTTATTTAGGGGTCTTTTTTCGGTTTATTAACCCATCGTCAGAAGGAAGATACAGCCAGGTAGTACATGCGTAACACATATAACTACATGTATAATGTATTACAGTTTATAAGCCAATTATATTATTCTAAAGTAACCTTAAAACAAAATTACCTCCTTGCGGGCATGGCTTCACTCAGTTAGTATTCTGACCAGAGTTGGATCTGTCAATAGAAACAGTATTTTGTAGGGTTATGCTTTTTATGGTTGTGGAATAGCCTATATTCTATACCTGACGAAAACACATTCGAAGATAAGATTCCGCCTTGTCGGACTCCATTTGATGCAGAAAACAAATCGGAACACGAATAACCACATTGTATGACAAAACGTTGTGTATTAAAACACACATGGGTGCTTCCACAATATTGGTATTTGGCGGATTTGTCTATATCTTCACACTTTTCCCTGTTGATCCTATTGTTTCCAGCAGATGTTTAACAGGGCAGCGCTAACTCATTTACTCGGTAGATCACCTTCGTGAGATTAATACTGCCTTTATTTCCAGTAGCTTAGCTACGTACACACAATACACAGTTTTCATGTCAGTCCTTCCTGACATTCACCAATCTCCATTTGTCAAGGTCACAGGAGTTTGTCAAGGTCACAGGAGTCTCAACTTATGGACATGCATATCTGCATTACCTTGTTAAAATATACTAGTACGTAGTTTGACTAACTGTGGCAGTCAAAGAGAAATATATAAGATAACTTTTGAATTAAACTAATGGCTAAATTAAATAACCCTGGGATGTTATTGATCGTAAAATTATATAATCCGCCCAACAGCAAGTTGTGGGTAATATACAACTACAATATAACACCCGCGACACAAACAAATTGATAACATTTTTGTTTGCTAACAAATTGGTTTGCCAATTTAGAAAACCAAATAGTTAATGTTTACAAAAACAGTTTCGTGAACAAGCAAATTATATACAGAAATACATCATTCATTTAACAACCCATCAGTTGGCTTGCAAAGTACGATGATGGAAACTGGGACCACAGTTACGATTATCATAAAATATATGTTTGTCACCAACATGAATTTTTACAAATGTATCTGCAAAAAGTGAGCAGCTGTCCAAAGCTTCAAGACGATACACAAAGGAAGACTTGGTGGGATGACGTCTTTAAACCTCTTAGGGGTAATTTATCAAGTATTTTTATAATTGTACTTGATATGATGTGATTGAGCAAAGATAGTATAAATGTAAATAAGCAGCTGTGACGATTTGGTGGATGGACAAAATTAGCATCATCCGCATATAACAAATGGTTACGTAATGTTCCAGCAATATTACATCCAACATTAGCAGTATATAACACATCGCCAAGACCATCAAGGTACAACGAAAACACAATCGAAGATAAGATTCCGCCTTGTCGGACTCCATTTGATGCAGTAAACAAATCGGAACACGAATAACCACATTGTATGACAAAACGTTGTGTATTAAACCACACATGGGTGCTTCCACAATATCGGTATTTGGCGGACACAATACATGAGTAAGAGAGGGAAGTTACAATGGAATTCAGATGCATAGGAAGATTCTGATATCAAATTAATAGACCTGCCAGATTCACGAAAGGCAGAAATAGTGGTAACACCCAGATTGACAGACATGCACACAATTTGGCTATTATTGGCCAATTCAAATGGTTCTTCAAAACATTGGAAATCTGTCACATCTGACGACAAATGGCTATCAATGAGATCAATACCATACTCATTTGCCTTGTTTAACCGTCCAAGGCCTGTCTGTGCTGTTGGTGGTGGACTATGTACTGTACAAACTACTCTCACAGGAGATGGTCCCTTATGTCTCCTAGGCTCAATTAGTTTCCCTGGTTGGTGGAAAATTGCTATCCGATCTTGCGTTGGATTGAGACAAGGCGACACTTGGGAGCATCATGGCCATCATCTTTTCAAGCAAAGAGTTTTATTCCGAACTACTCTGCATTACAACACTTGGCCGATCAATCACATATAAATAGAATTACAGCTACGCTCCCCTGCGGATAAAATCACCAAGTTATGAGTTAAAGCGCTGATAACATATGTTGAATGTTATACTCTCGTTTGACAATTTGTTTAACTTTGAAAAGCACTATTGGCGTATATATGGAGAGTTGGTGTTTGTAGGGGTGGGTACATATGCAATGCTATCATTGATTTGGTTGGATACTCCGAACATATCGACAACACTTTCCACTTCCAGTATTGACTATCAGCGTCCACTCGTATCACAACATCTAATTGGTTGCGTAGAAGTTCTCACGCATCCGTCCAATCGCTTAGAAACCGAGTCCGATTATATGCGAATAATTTGCCGAAGGTTGTAATGCAGAGTAGATCGCAATTAAAGTGTTGGATAGGGAAGATGCATGGCCATATTGACCACAAATTTGGAAACAGATCGATTGATTGATTGATTAGTGCTTAACGCCACATTTTGCGATATTTTAGCTTGGCGGTGACTTGAACACATTTTCAATTTATTTAAATATCTGTATTTTAAATGTACAGATAGTTCCAATCAGTAGCACCCTTGGTAGTTAACATCCAAAATAGAAATAAATTGAACAGATAATAGGACATACATAATTGATAAAAACATTTCAATATGTCAATAGATAATGGTTTCATTTCGGATCTTAAAATTAGAAATAATGTGTTTAAAACTCTTTTTCATGTTATGATACAAACCCATCATTTTAGAGAGATTGAGAGCAAAATCGCCAGAATTGTAGTCGAAAAAACATTAAACATCTTTGTTGCATTGACAACTCTCCTGGCCTTCTTCAGAGCAATGAAAGCATACCTAACCACCTCTATACTGGGTGTTACTGTTTCCGAAATCCTCACACTAGAAACACCTTGTTGGGTTAGGGATGAAGGTATCCACCCTCATCTTGTAAGGACCAATGTAGATGTGGTCTTGACTTGTAGTTGAATCAAAAGTAATTAAGTTTTATTACGTTTCCATCCTTTCTGGCTGTGAAGCGATTTACGTTAATTACTAGTATACCATAATCACCGAGCTCAGCGCAGATCTCGCCCCCTAATAGACCAGAGAGGTCTCTTCCTCTGAAGACCACCTTACTGGTAAGGGATATTTGAGCCCTGAGTGATCTTTGAGGTAACTCCAAAATTTTCGTTAGTTTTAATATAAGTATTGCCTGCTGCTGTCTGGTGTATTCCATCAGAATGTCACCGGACTGCATTTTTGTTACATTTTGGAGAGTTTCCGCGGTGGCTATAAGTGTTTTGTTCAACGCAAAAGGCGTAATTTTTGTTACAGACCTTTCTTCACTTTTACTACTAATCGAATATAAATTAAGACCAATTTCGGTTCTTGGGGGGACCTGTGTGCACACAAAATGCTAGCTGGGTATGAAGCCCATAAACAAACTTTGTCAACATATCCCTGTCTATCTTTCTGAGTTTGAATCCCTTTTCTACAACAAACCCGTGATTTTCATTTAGATTCTGCTGGTCTGCAAACTCAAACTGTGAACTAATTAAGCTTTTACGAGTAATTGGGGGTTATTCGGGGTTGTTTTTTGACGTAACGGAAACAAAAAACTGTCCCAGTTAAGCTTGTCTGTCACGAATACAGAGGTAAACGACATCAACGCTGGGCTGGGTAAATGTAAATGCAATGCTGACTGCTTCCTTTGAATCTTATTGTGCAAACCATTAAGAGCAGAATTTTAAAAGAAACTTCTCTACAATGGCACGTTGATGACAGGAACTGTCTGTGATTGATTGATTGGTGTTTAACGCCACATTCAGCGGTATTTCAGCTACGCTGTGGCGTGAACATATAGTCAAATTTCTTTTACCCATCACCCAAGACAAATTTCAAACAGACTGCACCCTTGGCAGTAAGCATCACAAATAGAAACAAATCAACCGAAATTATGTTAACACTTTTTTTTCTTCTTTTTAAAAAGTTTTTGTTGTTGTTTTTCACAAAATATATTTTTTTTAAATCAAATAATTAATTTTGTATCTACAAACTATGTCAGACACAGTTATTTACAATCACTCATAATATTAAATTTTATGATACACACCGACCCCTTTAAGGAACTTCATGACAACATCGCCAGCAATGTTGTCAAACAATACGAGTTTTCACTGTAGGGAAATTGAGAAAAACAGGTGCCAAGTTAACTTTTAATTATTTCAAATTTTCCCACGTTGTAATATTAACCTTTTTCAATGGAATATACTATTGGTCGTCGTTATTGACACATCTGAACGCTGTTAGGAATTCCTACTGAGAACAAGAACATAAAATAAAACTCCTATAAACCATGGATTGAAAGCCAGCAAAGTTTACTTTACAATAATACGATATAGTTGTGTCTTACTTGTATAACAAGAGTTTAAGTAAACCCAACATACGCCCTCGTAGGGTGACCATGGTAACCCGAGACCTTGCAGATAATGGCACACATTATGCCATGTTCTAAGGAAGATTGCAAAAGAGGGAAATTGATTTGGGTACCAGTCAAACTATGTTAACCATGGAATTTTGTATACAGTGTTAATGGATTTGGTAACGATTTGGAGCGATCCAGACAGACGGACTGGTTTTTAAAATGATGAATCCGCAAAAGGCACAACTATAGTTAATGATTAATGTGCCTACCAAGTTTCGTAAAAATGGCTTTATAGTTTTCGAGTTCTGCTCCGGAAACAGATTCGAGCCATCCCGACGAACAGACAGACAGGCGGATATATTTTGAAAACGATGAATCCGTAATAGCAAAAGGCACAACTACAGATAATGGTTAATGTGCCTAC